>JAQQRF010000161.1:0-197300 GCA_030523145.1 Trissolcus brochymenae
TATAATTTTTCTTAGCTTCTTCAATAAGTTTATAATATTTTGCATATTTTTCATTCGCACCTAAATAAAACAAATAATCCATTAATTAAAATGACAAAATAATGTCGTTCTTTCTCCAAATAAATTTCAAGACAAAATTATTAATTTATTGTTATTCAAATTTTTTTAAGAGGTTAAGTTAAATGTAGAGCTTCATTCATAAAAGTTTGCTTACTTTTGATCTATTTGTTGGTATATTAGTGTTTCGTCCTCTAGATAATACATGTAGATGTACATATACATGTAGTATACAACTCTAAATATGTAGATGTACATATACATGTAGTATACAACTTTAAACATGTAGATGTACATATACATGTAGTATACAACTTTAAACATGTAGATGTACATATACATGTAGTATACAACTTTAAACGTGTAGATGTTTACAATCACTTGGCAATTTAAGTACGAAATCTCATTGATGTAGGAAATCATTCTTTTATTTTTATAAGTACAGTCTTATGTCGACAAAGAAAAAGAATGGATCCTCGGATGGTTGTACCCTCAGTGGTATTCTAACCTGGGAATGGGTATTCTAACCGTTTATGGTCCCGAATGTCGTTTCAACACCTGTCATTTATTTTAACCTATTGATATAAAACCTTAAACTTTCTGCTATCTTTACTTATGCTGATAACGCTGGAAGTTGGATCCGTTGTTTCTGCATTCTATTTCTGTTCTTGGTTTTCATGATCTATTTCATTACTCTTCCTTCTTACCGATTTCTTCTTGCCTTCCTTTTTTCCGCTACTATCGCTATCGTTATTATCTGGCTTATAAAGTGACGATTCTTATAGATGACGCTCTTTTCTAGGTCCTTGTAATGATGGTTTGCGCAGAGACCACCCCTCATGTCTACCGCAACCCTGATCGTCCGTAGATTGCTAACGTTGCCCATCGTGATCACGTATTTCGATACGATAAGTAATTTCGATTAGATTCCCGACCACGTGAGTCCCAAGATCGACTCCTTCATTGATGATGACAGCGCTCGCAACCATAATTTCCATCGTAGAGGTGATGACTGCACTTGCACATTCCATTTTCAAACCGAAATCGTGAGACTTCACTTAAAAGCATTTTCCACGATATTACCGGTCAATGGTGTTGCTTCTAAAGTTTATTTATGTAGACTTATAAAATTATGGCTGAAAATCACTAACTGTCTTTACTATATGTAGTAAATTTTGTCCGAATTCTTTTTCGGACAAAACATCAAACTATAATTACTATATCGACATACGGCTTTAGCGGGCAGCCTAACATTTTTGAAAAACATTCATTTTTCCAGCCGTCATTACTCGCATTTCGTAGGTTTTATGCTTACTCAGAGAGCAAAATTATTGAAAAATTTTTTGTAAATCTGCTTAAAATACAATGTACCTATGCTTGAAAAGTCGTTACACTGATTTTTCAGGCAATAATTTATGTATTGGAACAATAGCCTATTGCGCAATTTGTTGTGGGTTAAGACTTTTTTTTAATGAAAAGGTTTTGAAGCTGACATTCTAAGCTTACGATTCTAAAAACATCGTTTTTGAATGGAAAATGTTGTAGTTATGACCTTTTGAAAAATGTTTTTCTTTTTAATTTTAGAGTGTTTGCTACTTGTTGTGCCGAATATATTTCATTTATCTTTGGTATATTACATCAACCAATTAAGTACATTGCAAAAACAAAATGACCCGTACTACCCCTATTTCTACTCATATTTCATTCTTCATATCTCCACTTTAATGGAATTGTTCTTATTTTTTGATTATGTATTTAAATATTCATAATCTTTCACTAATCACTTCATTCCCTATGTAGATGAAATTGGTTTACAATCACCCGGAATACATATATATGACTCTATCAACGGCTTTGATAGTAATTAGTATCGCAAGTTGTCTTTGCATTATAGGAGACTATGTAGTTTATGGTTACTCTAAATTAAATCGGCAATGTTGGTGAAAATTCATATAATTGAAATGTTTTGATTGTCTTGCAAAATATTTAATAATCAATTGCAGGACAACCAAAACATTAAAAATAAATATCAAATGCGATATTAAACAAGTTAGTATAACTATAATCAGTAATCGAAAGATGATAAAAAAATTAGATAAAAATAGTCTTTTAAGAAACAAAAAAAAATCTGTTCAACTTTTCAGATGTTTCAGACTGCAATGACTTACTATACCTTTTTGTGGGCGATAAAAGATCAGTGAGATTATTTACTCACAAGTTTACTTGATATCAATAAATATTTTTATTCAGCTTAGAACTTCTTATTAAAAAAAAAATTGAATTTTTTATTTTATGTAGCAACAGATGGGATAATTGTAACACTCAAATAAATTTGTTATTTTATGGAAAATGAAATTGTTTCATCGACAAAAAATTGAAATTGAGGCTATAAATGAAGGTCGCTGTGTATTAAATACGTTAGGTTCTATGTTAATTTTGATTAATTATGAATAATTATATCACATAATATCGATGAAATTTCTGAATACAAAGATAACTTGTTTCAGATCACAATGTTTATTATTAACATAGTCCTCATTTCATTAGGAAGAACCTAATGTAATAGTGTGTATCACAAATATCCTAACCTTTTCTGTCTGCGTGGATATCTGGACCATACTTTTTTCCGTGAAATCATCTTAAAACGCAGTGTAATTGAATCAACTTCATTTCCCTTCCCTTGTTTCTTCTCCTCACGTTCCATCGTAGGCTTTTACTGCATTATTTTTCTGTTATTGGTTTGGTATCCATGTATCCAACATATCAAATCCTGAGTACCTGGTCAATAACAAGAGAATAAAAAACCGGATTCAATACTTAAAAAACTTAATGAACTTATAAAAAGCACTGGTAGAAATGGTAGAAATAGGCAATTGATTCAGCTTGATCCCTCTTGCGAATGAACTTCTTTCGAAGTACAAATTAACCAATTTTGCTACTGTTTGTAAAAATAAATGCAAAATTTCGCTTGAAGAGGTATATTTGAAAAAATAATCAGTTTATAGCAACATTTTTGGAATTCGTAATGATACCAGAGATATACAAACGTGTATAATCACTTTCAACATTAATACTAAAGTAGTTGTCGATGTGGGGTACCAGATGAAAGTTAACTATCTTTTTTTAGTGATTCAACTGCAGGTGGCCTTTAACAGTTTTTTCTGTTTTGATAAACATCGATCTTATTAACAGAGCCAGGAGATCTATGAAAACAACACCAAGGACAAATTATCTCATCGAGACGTACTTGAGAATCTTGGATTTAATTTAGTTCGATCACTCATGGAACCTAAGCTGACAACGTTATAAAAACCGTCATACCTGAAAACGGTATGAGGATACCACTCCAAACTTTCTTTACGATAACAGCGGGTTTTCCAGCAATTCTTTGCTGCAAGAATTTCCTTGTTTCATCAGTATGAATTCAATTTTTTTTTTTTTCGAATGTGTAAGTGACAAATTTTATGAGAAACCTGCTAGATTGTGGTATGTAAAACATTTTTAATCTTTTAGATAATTAAATGCAAACAGAATGATGTGATTTCAATTAATTATCATTCTCATTTTAAAACACTCGGAATTTGTATGTCGCCTTCATTACGAATTTGTTATTTTTATTTTATATTGTAATGATACAGAAACATCATTTCAAGTACAGAACGAAGTTATGTTCTATATAATTTATATCATTTGAGTAATATGTATATATTATTTCATATACACAAAACAGAAAGACTAAACTGCTTTTTGTGTAATCTAACAACTTCTAGAGGATTGAATGATTTGAATAATGAATTCATCAATCATGGACCAATAATATATAAAGTTGCAAGAATTGTTGGCTCCATTTGTGGGCAAAATAATTGCTAACGAAGCTTCAAACATGTTCTTTTCTTTGAAGAAATACATAAGAGAAAAACATTTCAATAACGATAGGAATTTTGAAGACTAAGATCAGAATCTGCTTAATTACATAAATTTTGATAATGTTTATCAGAATCGGAATTTAGATAACGAGGATGTATTAAACTTGAACTCAATAATGGAAAGAGCTAATGATATCATTGACGATTTTACATCTTTACAAACTACAACTAGACTTCATTGTAATAGTTATGTTGCAGGAGAAAAAATGAGTACTATCTTGACGAATTCACAGAACGCATAACTATATTTTTCAATAACTGACTCTCAACTTGCTTGAGACAACTCTAATATCGAAATGATGAGCAAACTGCGATTTTGCTGAACATTTTTGTCATACAAAATCCATTCAATCATGTGAAAACATTGGATCAGCAAATTGATGTTTTGAAAAAACAGTGTGGCTATATTAATTCAACTAAAATTATTCTTAGATACCCTCTAGATCGTCAATCTTAAACATATGTTCCGAAAATGGTCATGGATACTTGCCACTATCAAAGATGGTCAACACTTCAAAACTCATCCATTTTTTCTACATTGCCACATGCTATAAGATTAATATTTTACCATGATGAGCTTGAAATAGTAAACGCGCAAGGAGGAACTGAAATTATGTGCCTAAAAATTTAACAATTTTATTAATGCACCAAAAACAGTGATACGAGTTTTACAATGTACTCAAAGTTCTAAATGGGGAGTTGGTGGCGTGAAGTTACATAAATTACATGCAATTTAAAAAACCTGTAAATAACGGATCTTTTAGAAAAGTCGAGAAAACTAGAAAGAATAAACAGCCAGTCTTTCTTTAAGATAACAAAAGATGATTTCAGATCTATAAATATCAAGCTGGGACCTCGAAATTGTTCTGAAGATGATCAGAGAACACAAAAGAACAAGAGTACGTTTTTTACAAAAATTAATGAAGCTTACAGAATTAACTGGAATTGCAAACGAGTGTTGTAGGCTTTTGCTGAACTTGCTGAACATGACGCCATTGAAAAAAAGATAGAAATAAACCCTGAAAATGTCCCATCTGAAGTTAACATAGTGGACATACCTAAAACCTTGGTAAACGAAACCGTTTCATCAGGTAATCACCACCCAATAACAGCTAACATTCCATCAACAAGTGAGATAAACAGAGTCACACCTAGCAACAACCGACAGTTCGCGGTAAAAAGTCTTTCTTATTTAAATATTTTAGTAACAGAGATATTATTTGAATTTCACTAATCCATTTGAACGTTTCCAGCGTTACAAGATAGTCAGAGCTACTTTGGAAACTTATCAATTCGCAATAGATTCTTATCGTCTGTTACATACTCTAGACAGTGAGATTTCGTGCTCTGTAAAAGATAATAGAGCTCTGGTTCAAATTGTTATTACAGAGTTGACAAATGCATTCACATTATGTTGCAATCGAAGCAAAAATTGAGTTGGCTGAAGCAATTGTTACAGAGTTTCCACTACTGAAGGATAATCATGCCAGGATAGGATATGTGAGATACTCTTATTATCTTTTTTTTCCTTTTTTATTCTTAATTGACTTTGGTACAACATTGAATTTCTTTTTATTTGGTTTACAGGAACAATTCTTCGACATAAGAACACGGAAGGGCTTCATCAAACTCTTCATATGGAAACAGCGAACGATGAATATAAAAAAATATAAATTACACAGTCAAAAAACAACGATGAACGGCAATGAATTTTGATTTGTTTCATTTTATTTGTATCGTGATTCATGATTCTCAAGAAAATGATTCGATGATATAAATGTAGCATGAAAATAAAATCAAATTATGATTTCAAAATTATAAACTGTTTGAGAAATTTTTTCTGGAAAACATTAATTGTCGATGAAGCATCATCAAAATGATGAATTAAACGATATGAATGGCGATTTCATGATTTCAGGTTTCGCATATAAAAATCCCTTAGAAATCCCTGGAAAACGCTCAGAAACATGTAACTCCACCTAAAAAAGCCAAAAATCAACAAAAACGCTTTTGAAAGCTGTTATCAATCTTGTAACAACGGTATAGCTATTTTATCTTAACATTCTGATGTAAAATGTATTTTAAAACAAAAAAATTACATATTTCAAAATAGCGACACTAGCGCCCCCTAACGGCAGAAATTGAAAACTATAGTTTCCAAAATATTATAATTATATATTTAATTTTTATAAAATATATTTTCGACAGTGTGGGAATTATTATTTTTACAATATGTAAAAAGAACATAAGATTAAAGATTCGATGAAAGACCAATTTTTTTCTACTGTCCAACGTGGATTAATTTTTGGGTTGAAAAATTGTGATGGAAATCAAAGTTCCCTACAACATACATATATTTACAAACATAAATATTAACGTAAAAAAGATATCATTGTTTGACTTTCAGGATTTTGAGATACATTAAATTACTAATACGTCAATTTTCCAATTTTGTACAAATAAACAATTTTAGGACTATACCGACATACTCGTTGGGTAGGTCATATACACCTGATCTGAGGTTATCGGCCGGTTTGTTGACGTTGGTCGGTCGAACTAAGCAAGAGCGCCAGAAATTCGAATGCAAAATTGTGACATAAACTCTCCCAGATGATGACATATTTTTCAATTGCAGCGAAGTGGGTTCAAATTTAAACAATGTTACAGTTTTGAAAATAATTTTTGTAATTTACTTTTTTAAGTTGAACTGGTGTGATAATGTAGATCTCGTATTAAAAAATGAAAATTCTTGAATAAATTAAAACAAGTATAAAAACTTGTGCAGTGCAATAAATTCTTATATCAGCAAACTCGATTCCATTCAATTCATGTTGGCTATTTTTAGTTAAACTCTCCTGTTAATTAAATTTAGGCTAATCTAGTTAAGTTGATCTTAGTTCGACCGCTCTAAATTCTCGCAATACTGTTAAATCAACGCAACGTTTTTATATATAATACACAAACCTCTCCATACTTTTAATTCTTACAAAAACAAAACGGAAAATTACTTGTACAGTTGTAATCAATTGTCATGGAACATTATTGAATTTTTTGTTTGGTACTTATTTTGATTCAAAACAATATTATTTATGATACTTGATATTATATGCAATCATAGCTACGGTTATCGAACGAAACAATAAATCAAACGCCATGCGCAGATGCGTTTTAATTTCCGACGATAATTTTGCATTGTTGATCTGCATTACGACTCTCTTATATAAAACTCGATCAAATATTTTATTGAGTTATTAAATTATTTTGCTATTAAAAGAAGGTTTTTTTCGGAAATTTGTTATTTCAATTCAAATATTTTATTTTAGTGTTGGTGCGAATATAGTGAGTGCCGGAATATTGGTTATGGAACAAAAAACGAAAGCTAATGTTATCATCAGCTATGAGAGAAATATAACAGAAGTGCTTTTTTACCACCGCGATATGTGAAAATTCAACAGATGTTACGTTCAATAAAAAATATTGAACCTTCGTGAAATCCGAAATCAATTTTATCTATCGTTTGAATATACGATTTTGATGATAGGTTTTGTGTAACTGATAAATCTTTGATAATTATTCTTTTGCAAAGTCGGATGATTAATATATATTTATTCCAATCAGCTATATATTCAATATCAAAAACTTATAATTAAATATTCGTTATCATAGATTGTAGTATCAAAGGAAATGTTAATTTTAAAATACCAACTCGGTTTGGTAAACGACAATATCTTTCCGATGAACGATTAATTAATCACTAATTTGTTTCCCAACGAATCGTAAATGTACACTGGCAGTCTATTGGAGAAATAAGCCGATTTCATTTTATCACATAAATGATCACACTATTTTCGAGATTCCATTAAGTATTATTTTGTGTCCATCATTGATGATTTTAAATTGCATTGAAAATCTTCCAACCATACTCATGAATAGCGCTACTAAGTAGTGTGTGATGCTTCTCTGTCCCCAATATCTTTGTTTAGCAATATGTTATCTACTTTCCCGATGAAACAAAACACAAAACAGAAACATAAAATTTACATGTATAACGTTTTTTGCATAAACAATGTAACATTTTCGAATATCATATATCTACAAACGTCGAAGAAATATAGTAAACAAGTATCTCACATGGAATAAGAAAACTTTTCTTCTGGCAAGCAAGCTGTTGACCCTAACTTTTTCATTAATTTTGCACAAAAATCAGTATTGGACAGAAAATCGAATGTAACAATTTGATAAAATATCGATGCTTCATATTGCTTTTTCCAAATGTTTTCTACCCTTGCTTGCACAAAATATTTTGTTTCAGACCACCAAATATGAATTGAACAATTTCGCATCAAACAAATACGTTGATAACCTTTGTACAAATATTTTTTCTCCGATTCTTTGATAAATTATATCCTGTATTAATTATGCACCGTTGCTGAGCATTGTGATAATATACATAAAGAAAAATAAAGTTAAGATATATATTTTGTATGACTTTTTTGCCACGCACTGTTTGGCACAACTAACCGCAGCGAAAATATTACAGGGAAGGCTGCTGTCAACGTAACGTAAAAGTCTTTGGTACTGTGTTTAGCGATCAGCTGATGATCGTGTTGGATGGGTGCTCAAACTCTGCAGCGGGGCGGGAGGGGGTAGCTCGAGCGACACCGGGTGGGGCGCCGGGGCGAGGGGCACCGGGTAGCTGCGGGGGAGGCGGAGAAAATTCGATGCTAGTGGCTCGCGAGTCGTGGTCGAGTGTTCACTGTGATCCTGGTATTGCGATTTGTCGGCGCCGGTAACTTTGACTCCAGGACTGCTCGCGGAATTTAAATTATAGTAAGCTCTCTTAAAGTCAAAAACCGAGTGCCGTTTGGTGGTCGTACTTCACGTGAGTTGGTGTGTGCGCATAATATGCACATGTCCCAGTGATAACGTCTTCTCGGCAGCAGGAGAGAAAACCGGAAGTGGAAAGATGAGCGCCAGAGAAGTTACCCTTGCTGGTGGTTCCCCTTGGGGCTTTCGAATGCACGGCGGCCTCGATCTTAACCAACCCCTCCGCATCTCTAGGGTGAGTGACTTTCAAACGTATTTTTACTTGCACTTTCATTTAGTCCGGTCATCGACGTCTGGGATATTCTCAAAAGTCGCTTCAACAAGAATTTTTTTTTTTTTTTTCAACGAACAATTTTTATTCTTATATTTTCTTCTACACGTTATCTGAAATTTGGTAAAAATAGTGCCAAAACAATTATTTTGAAAAGAATTATTTTTAACATTTACATAATTTGACGGATTATCTTACGCTTGAAAGTTAATTTTGGAACCTTGAATATAAAGCAGCTTACCTTCAAATTAAATATCACCTAAGTCGAGGCAAAAAATTTCCATCTTTCTGCTCTTGATTATTAATTGTGCGAATTTAGTGTGAGTGTGTACTTAGTTGATAAAACATTCATTCTGGAACAAATGTAATTACGTTGAGTAAACTAAATACGAACTATAACATCGTTATGCTGGTCTGAAAGAAAATCATAAATTTTTCGAATAAAATGTCATTTAATCTTGCCAATACTTTGTCACTTAATTTGATTCGTCGTTTCCTGCTATGTATAATTTTAGCTTGATAAAGTTCACTGTTGTATAATTAATACTTGATCATACTTTTTTGCATGTGCAATAAAAACTGAACTGTAATTATCCAAATTGTCTCGTGTAAAATTTTCTTACAAATGCAATTACAATCATTAATTTCTTATCAAAATGCATGTCAGAGTTCTGTATCAAAAATTTGATAATAAAGAGTGTTCTAGCATAATCATGTTAAGCATGCACAATAACAATAAATTATTTCGCACATTTGCATATTTGTATTTCTTTACTGCATAACATAAGTATTCGGAATATTTGGCAAGTTAATTATTTTGTCTCTGAATCAAAAAGTCTTTTTTAAGAGGTACAAAAGATTAAAAAGATTTCATTAAACTTAAGAATTCAATAAGTGCTTTAAAATTATGATAAGTTATTTTGTTACGCATATGATTTATTTATAAAGGATTCACAAGTTTCTGATGGAAGTCACTTTTGAATTTAGCTTGTTTCATGAATGTGTTAAATTGTTCGAACATCATTAGATAGCAACTTTTGTAATATTTTATTTGCAATAAACCAGCATTTTGATATATTTCCATAGTTTTAATTATGAATTGATAGAAATGTTAGTTCAGGAATATGAAATTGTACAAAATTGATGAATCCCAAACAGGTAACAGGTGCGGTTCAACTATAAGATTTCATTATAATTACACTTAACTGTGATTCAATTATGTATACTTTATCAGCCTATATTATCATTGTCGTGATGTATTACAACTATCGGCTTCCTGTCATTTTTTGTATTTCACTGTGATTCATAATTATTTCGTCGTCCAACTGAATCCACAAAATATACATTAAAACATATATTTTCCAACAATTAAAACGGAAATATGAATTTATATGATTTGTACATATTGTGTCAATATTTGTAATACAAAACAGGATTTCGTACATTGT
This sequence comes from Trissolcus brochymenae, assembly GCA_030523145.1. NCBI lineage: Eukaryota > Metazoa > Arthropoda > Insecta > Hymenoptera > Scelionidae > Trissolcus > Trissolcus brochymenae. The sequence goes on from JAQQRF010000161.1 coordinate 10,530, forward strand.
ATGAATTTATGGTGAATTGACGTCAATGTTTTGGAGCTTTTACTGGTAAATGGTTTGCACTCTAAACAGAATAATGATTCATGGAAACAAGAAATGTTTTGCACAGTTAATGTTGCAATGAATAATTTAGAACATAGGATACAACGTTAGTAATAATATATATGTATCACAAATTTAATTCAAACTACTGCACTGATTTGCGGATTTTGGCGTCATAAGCTGTTTAATCCGTGATTATGACTACATTCGAAATAACCATAGTTTTAATTGATAAGAATGTATTATTCAGAACATTACAATGATGAACACGAGCTTTTGTAATTATGTTTGTAATTGTTTGTCCCCATTTAGTATAATCATTGACCCCAACAGAGTTTGTTAAGGGAGCAAATTCAACACTTCTTTTCAATAGTTTTTGAATGTTTGAATACATTTACAAAATATTAAGGACTATCATAATTTCAACATCATAATGATTAATTCAATTTAATGCAATTTCCAAGTACATCTCAATCAAATCGGTTTATGTATCTGATTATTGAATGATATTCGAGCGCATAGCATAAAATCTCTTAAAGCCCCCGCAGGGTGCAAAATCCAGTTTTAAAATATGCAAAATTCCACCTGCCTCGTGCATTCGCGGAGTTACATAACTGTATTGTTAATGCTCAATACAACTCGAATTTCGATCCGATTAGTATGCAATGAAGATAATTAAAGTTTAATCATTCACAAAGACACTGATTTTGAATCCAATCGAAAATCGATCGCTGACAGATTTTCGACATTGATATGATGCCAGGTACTCATTGATGAAGCTTAAAGTTTCACCACTGTCACTGATACTAGAGGAGTCTAGACAGTCGGTAGTTACGTCAATGCCGATAAATTTACATTCAAATGGCTGACTTGATACGCGCCATAATAAGCGGCGTTTCTCAAAACTCAGCCAGACATATCAAAGCTCGAAAAGCCGAAATAATTAGGTTCGGAATCCGAAATTTTCGTGTATTATTCAAACAGTTGATTTTTCCCCGCGTTGTCAACAAAAAGCCAATCTTTCAACAGTATTAAAGAAAATTCATTCCTTTTGAAAACTTACGAATAGATCTGACTGAGCTTCTCGAAATAAATAGCATGGCAAATTGAAGACGACGTTTGCGGAACAGAAAATGGGAGAGCTGTGTGTAAACGAAGAATCGGAAAATTGTTGATGAAGTATAGGATCCGAAGTTGCGAGCTTTCGCCGACAGTGTTGGTGTAAATCTAATAAGTTGCCGTAATGCTGATTGGTGATCGAACTTTGCTAAGCTCTATGTTCCGAAAACCACCACGAGTTACAGCACTATCTCGAGTGGAATAATGCCGCACATGCATCATAAGTAAAAGTACCAAAGCGATCCCGGTCACTTCAGCAATCAATCAGAAATAATTTCATCGTCAAAAAAAGAGAGATCCCTGATAAACCAGTAGAGAGGAAACTTTTTATATCTAAGTGTATTTCTGGAATGTATTCACTCAAGTGCATTATATTCCCTGGAGTAATCTTTATTTGCCTTATACATGCGAAATTTCCAATACAAAGTTTTCAACAGCGCTACAGGACTTCTTTTCAATCGATAAACTTAATACGCCGAAGATCGAAACATTTTCATACGCGAGCTAACATAAAACGTGACAAATCGGTGCATATTATTTTATCTCCCGGACTTATATAAGTTCGTCGTGCAAAATCCCGAGGGAAGAAGTTACCAAACAAGACGCGGTAATAATAGGTGTAAAGTGCACGTCGGCAGTTCGGTGCGCTAACAACTGTATCCGACTTTATTCGTAACTTCTTTTTAGTTTTTCACGATCACACACTCATTATGCAAATCAACCGCATCGCCGTGATATTTCCAGTATCGTATGTGCTCGCTCCGACGAATATTACATTTTCTTTTAATCTCAATTTCAAGGCTGTCGCGGATAATCGTATAAAATAGTTACGAAAAGGAACGGCGCTCAACAATGAATTTCATTTATAGTTTTGTTTGATTAAACCGGTGCGCACACAGTGTTGTGTCAGGAAATCTTTCCCTTATTATACATAAAAGTTTAAGATATCTGAACCGAAGTTTTTTTAAACTTCCGTCTGTGTTTAATAAAAGAAGCTTCACTCGACGATAGGGGTTGTACATAGTTTGATAGGAGGCGGGATGAATTTCCAATTTGTAAATCTTGTTGATACGATGGAATCTTCGTGTGTTGACTTTGTTGTTTAAGTTCTTAACAAAACTCATCTCAAAATAATTAGAGATCTTGAGCGGATTGAGCGTACTGTTTCACGATGGTTTATACGTCAACTGAGATTTATGTCACTAAACTGTCTGGGATTTCCTAATGTCTTGTTCGCAACCAGTGTTGGTTTCACACGCTGAGAAAATGGAAACATATTTTTCAGTTGGAGGACAAACATCTGGTAAATTGAAATACACTCAAGTGTAAATAATAAAACACAAACTAGGAAATAAGAAGGATGAAAATGTACCTTTTATTAAAACCAGTAAAGTAGTTGTACCTATTATCGACAGTTCCGTTCAAAATTCAGAATCCACAAATTTATTCAAATGAATTTTTATTGGTTTTAAACACTCATTTTATGAGTTTTCATCACACACTTGAAATTTATTGTACAAACTCTTGTACATGTATAAATTTATTTCTTACGATTGAGGGGGTTCATTGAACTTTTTCTGATTTCGATAATTATATCGTACATTCCTTTACGCATTAGAAGATTAGGATATCAAATTAACGTTTGAATTAGCAGAAAGCACCTGACGATAAACCAAACAATTCATCAATCTGTTTGTAACCACCAAGCAGAGCTACCCATCATCAATGTAACACTCCATTGATCTCAAGCGGCACGATTACAGTCGCCAAGTCAAAGATTATAATAAAAAAACAAAACGTCCATTGTCAAAACGTTACAGCCGGCGATAATTTATCTGCATCACGTGCAACTGACGCTGACAACTCATCAAGTGCTAATTGCATTTGCGATTGAAAATCCAAGGCAAAAATTATTCAGGAGAAGGGGGAGAGATCTTCATCTGTATTCACGCGCCACTTGAAATTGAAGTCGCTAATGAGACGGATTATTATTAGCGCGATAAGTTATTGGAAACGTGGAAATACGCATCGGAGACGCGCACGAATTCGAACCACGTAATGAAACCAAAACTAATTTGCGAAACGCACTTGCGAGACGACGGCAAACACTATTTTGTGATACCAAACTAATTTGCACTTACCATTACGGCGTGGAACATTTTATTCCGACAAGTTTCAGGACGATCTTTTGTACTTTTACCACCTGTTCTCGTTCGCTGCCTTTTTTGTATTCAAGAAGCTTGTTCTTACCCGAGAAGTATTGCTTTTAAGCACAAATTCCGAATGCAAGCAGAATTGAACCCTTGTCTGTTACTTTAAGCAATAATGGTAGTAGCACTGTCGTAGCAAATTTTGGTTAACTATATTGCCTTGAGGAAAATACATTTGTTAAGTTCAAAAAAACTCCATTCCGCAAACTTGAATCGCTTTCATCCAGCAATTAATTTGATCGTGTTAGAATTTTTTTTTTTTTTTTTTTTTTCAATTTCACTCTCCGCATGAAACTACTGCCAATTTCATATGCTTGCAAACCTTTGAAGCTTATCGTAAACATTAACGAGAAGAGGGAGAATAATTTTCTGTCCCCGGTATCTTAACTGTGTGCTAATAGTTACAAATTTTTAAACGAACTTTTTCCCGCTAATCGTTTAGAATTGAATTTCTTGGATGACATGCCATTGACCAAGTTTGCAAATATTTATATATAGCTATACAAGCTCAGACGCCACGCATTATGGTTATAGATATGTTTCCAGTTTTGAATGAAGTTAAAACATGATTAATTCGTACCTGTGAAATTGTCTGCCTATGTACCGATAAAATCGCAGGTAATTTCTATTCTAAGAAAGATGTTTCAATTATAGTTTGACTTTATCGCTAGTTTTCGTGTAAAAAAAATAACAACGCCGGATAGATAGATGGCCACTTAAATCTCCCTTAATGTAGTAATTAATGGAATTTTTAAGTGATTATACAGTGATTCATTTTTATTGAAAAAAATGTTTGAATTACCGAGTCGACTTTTACCGGAGAATTACCGGATTCTCATTTAAGTGATAAGAGTGTTCGATACTTTGCAATATTTGCAAGTTTATAAATCCCTCTGATAAATTTTAAGTGAAATGTCAGCTAGAAATAGCCGTCAATTGTGTTAACGAGAAAGTTCCGAAGATAATTGTTCTTGGACACATTTTCGCTATAAAAGTCATTGCAAACGATAAATCATTTTGTCCGATTTATTTGTGTTTATAAATACAACTTTGGTGCGATAAACAACAAAGTAAAAAGCGAAAAATCGGAGAAACCCAGCTGAAATGATAAAAGATCAGTAATATATTTATAAATAAATAAATAAAACAAATGCGCGACAGAGGAAAGAATTCTATTATTTTCATTGTTTATCGATCGACAAATAGGATTATTTCGAGAACGTTAAAATTATTTTGAATTGCAAATATTCCGTGGAACGAAAATCACTCGCGTCTTCTTGACAATCGTTAAAAAAACGAAACGGTTTTGTGAAAATTCAATTACTAGACTTTCTCATTTTTCTATTCGAAGGAAAGCGATTTCATTTGGAGATACTCAGTCCGAACGTTGGTCTTCGCGTCGCAGTCGTTTTTGTTCGCCGCATATTCATCAGGACAACATAATACATAATTAGTATTCGTATTCAAAAGACAATGAATTAAGTTTCCTAGAAAATATTCACAAAAGCAAACTCCGTCTGCAACTATTTAATTCAGTTCTCATTTTGACGGTTCGATAACAATAATATTATATCTCACGTACTTCATCTTCTTATTTATGAACTATAATCCCTTTAAATCCAATTAATGATGATTTAGTAACATTAATTGCGTTTGCTTGAGAGTGTGCAATGTCGTTCAATCAACGATACAAGATGACGAATCCTGAAAATGTACAAGAAATATAAAAATTACAATAACCCTCAGAACACTGTGTATTGTAATATAATTTTGATTTTATTTCTCTCTCAATCTTTGTACAATTTCGTTGGGAAAATTTTCAACATTGTATTTGGTTAGAGATTGTCTTCTCGCAGTATGCAGCGGCCGACAAATATTTCATTTGCATGATCTACAGAAACGAGTGAAACGTACGTCGGTATGTCTCTCATTATAGAATATAAAAAGGATTGAAGAATTATGTAATAAAAGAAACAGAAAAATTCAAGAGAAATTTTTATACTTCAAAAACAATTTCGGTTCAATTTGCAAAATGAGCACGAAACTTCTTGTCAAGTTTGACATTTGACTTTTGTTTGAACAGTTGTACTCTGCTATTGATAAAGTTCTTACGTACGATTCAATTTCTCATACTTGATAATTTTCTTGATACACCTGACTTGGAGCAACCACGTGACTTGATTCAAGACTTCCGACACTGACATCATACTAGCCAAGGTTAGATGTTTTGTTACGCTCTTTTTAGATGTCACGTTTCAACACAAAGCGTATTTGTACTGTTACGTGAGATCTATAGTGCAAGTTTATTATCCGTTGGAATATTGTTTTAATCCAAGATAATATAATAGTTAATCAACCGAATCTTGCTTTAATTAGAAAATCGAGCGAAATCCATCCGTTAAAATTACAGAGAGAAGATAATGCTTTTCAAACAGATTGTGAAATTGACAGGACCGAATATTATGTGAAGCTTATTTTGCACAGTTTGATTATTATTTTATCCGATCTAACAAAATTATGAAGTTTGAAATCCAAATAAAACGAGATGTATATTGACTTTTGGCAGTGTGATATGCACATCTACATAAAATATTTACGAAACACTTGTCGGAAGATCAACGCCGTGTGAAATTTCAAATTTATTCTAGTAGATAATGATTAAAATTATGATTTTATTTTTATCAACATTTAATTAAGCATAATTGGATCTCGGTCATGATGTACATCCCATAAATTTACCCGACTTATATTTTCAATGTCTTCTTTTTTAATCCTTCTGGAAATTAAATGAAAAAAAAAAAAAAAAAAAACTAATAAGCTGGCAATGTAAAAGCATACACGAACGCACGTCAATTCTCCTTCATTGCGGCTGAAAATAAATTAGACGTCAGCACGAAAGTGAAAATACTAAAATAGTCAAGTGGTTCGAATCCAGGTAAAGTGATATTAATATGAGTATGAACAGTTAAATCATCCCTATCTCGAAGTTTTTGGAGCCATCATGAAAACAAACAAGACAATTATTTTAATGCAAAATGTTGCTAATTCACGGTGCCATTAAGTTTTGTCGTCATCAGAATGTACGATTGCCAACTAGTTGTACATCATTGAAATTGCAATTTCTATTTTATATTTATATTTCATAACTTGATTTACATGCCAACAAATTTTACCTTAAATATATCTCAGTACACATTTAAAACAATTTGGAAAAAATCAAGTTTTCTTATTATTGTTAAAATTGGTACTTGAAATTTTAAATAAATGAAAACAAAAGAATATGATAAACGTCTTTTATAGTCAATTGATGATGTTGCAAAGATATTCAACATGATTATTATATAGGTACAGCCATCTTGACAGTTTTCAACAATAAATCACATAAACATTTTTCTTTGGCAATATTTTAGCCAATTATGGTAGTCGGGAAATGTTTGTGTCATTATTAAAATGTCTCCGCAATGTTATAATAATTTATTTCTAGATGCGAAATTCACATTTTTTAGCTGACGATTTACTTTATTTGATAGCGTCGTAGGAAATCTTGCCTGAAGGTTTTCCATGTCATTTTTCATTATCACTTGTCATGCGATTCGGTAGGCGAGAATGAAATTTATTAAAACTACCGTTCAACACGCAGCTGGTGAATAACGTAATCGATAACCGAAGAGATTAGCGACCTCTTGGCAAGAAAGTGCACACGACGTGAGCGTACTTAATTACCAGGAAAGGCTTATCTTAAATTTTCACCCTCCGAAACAATAAATGACAATTTTCAAAACTGACGAATAACCGCGCAACAGTGAATCATAAACAAAGACAACTTTGTGTTTTCAAATATAATTACAACCACTGTTGAGCCAAATTTAAGTCTCATTATACAAACTGTGAGCATTGAACTGGCGGAAGAGCCTCGTTAAACAATATTAAGATAACTCGGGAAGATTTTAAATCACGAGGAAAAAATAATCAATTTAACTCTCGACCATTTAATTTAAACCTTTAGAAATAAATAAAAATTCAATTAAAATAAATAATATAAAACTTTCAGTTGAGTGCAAAATGAATTTTAAATTGGAAAAGTTTGTTTCAAATTAAGTGAAATGAAATTCCTGTATCACCTTTCATCCGATTTCAATTACCAATTGACGAGCCGGTCAAAGTGGACATTCAGTTTAGAATCGAATTATGCAATTCATGAGCCTTTATTGCCACGAATATAACAATACAATTACATCAAGTGACGCACAGTTGGTCATAATTTGCTAGAGTAAGTTAATCGCGCCAATAAGTGGGGCACAAACGGCTCGACAATGACCATGTCATCCAACTTAATGTGCCAAGAAGCGTCATTTTCATTTCATGGCAAATGTCAGCCGTCTGCGGTTTCTTGATTAAGTCATTAAACTGACCACTTTTTTTCCTATTTTGTTCTTCTCGTCAGACATTTGCCAATGACCTCTTTTCAAAGATGCTTTGATCTTGTTAGAAGAAGACTGCTTTACCGATAATATTCCATCTCTGGTCGATCGTTGTTGATAACCAATTTTGTTTCCTCGATTTCGTCGGGGCAGTTGCTATTTATGAAATGTAACGTTGGTCCGCCAGAGGCCGTGTGTTCTATATGGCATATCGACCACCGATGCCAAATCCCATTAACTTCAATTAAAGAATTACGAACGCTCCACCTACAGTGACCTATGATACCATTGTTGAATCGCAATTGGAGAGGTCGCCGTTGCGGATGTACGATCTTGTGAGCATTTGTTTCGTAAATGATCTTCAGATAGTTGATATTATTAGTGTGATTGAATTTCGAAATGTCGTCCGCCTTTTGAACGAAACAAGAATAGTACCAAAACTTCAATAAGCGACTTTAGCTTTATCATGAAAAAATAATTAGTGCACAAAATAAACATATTAATGAAACAAAAAAGTACAAACAAAATTTAGTTTGAAATTATTATATCATGTTTGAAATATTTTGTTACATAAATATTAAGAAAATTATAAAAAATGAAAGCATATTTAAAAATGAGAGACTTCATTATTTGTCAATTAAATTAATTTTTTAAATGAAATCTAATTAAAAAAATTTAATAAACTTTCGCTTTACTAAACTCAAAGTTTCAAAGGAGTTAGAATCTATCCGATTAAGTGTATTTAAATTAATTAAAAACATGTTTTAAAAGCTTTTGATATCAGTGCATTCATATTTTTCCAAGACATGACTATTTATATAAGTGAAACAAGGACTAATGATAATCTTCTTGGTGTTAGTATAGCATATCATTGACAATTATCTAAAATACGTATACGTGCACAACTGCAGAGGGGAATTGTTGCGTTTCAATAAATGCTCTTGATCCTCATTAGTCATACAGATGAATTGCCAGCAATGAATGAGACGCAACAAAGTCTGTGATGTCTTTAACGCATCATTTTGACAAAATGAAATGAATGAAAATATATATATCAGTAGGACTTAACTTTTGTTTTCCATTTATTATATTGAGCTAAACATTTTTCTATGCCAAACACTGTCGTTGCTATTTGAATCGTACATCAAAAGAATAAATTATAATATCATAGCATATAATATGCCACATTGACTACAGTTTTCTTCAATGCTTGTAATATTCGCGATAGCATCATGTTTGGCGCGGCACTGAGTTGTGTGCATGTCATTAAAACATATGCTCGAGCACGTGAGTTCTTAATCGATGTCTGTACGCGCGTGATATTAAGTTTGCCGCAAATATGGTAAAGGATTTTCTCTCTTTTCTGACGAAAAATTATATTTTTCAACTTCTGCACTTATCATGGCAAAGAGCATCGGAAGAAATTCAGAGGGCTCGGCTTTTTATCGTCGAACGCGTCCGAATAAAGTAGCCATTGTTCGAATTTATTTTACGTCTAATGACTTGGCAGATTTACTCATCAAACAATTGGCCCATCTTTCTTTCCTGGGCTTTTTTACAGCCGCAGAATTTGTCAGCATATCTTGAGGCGATAAAAAATTACGACGCTCTACATAGCGATCTTTGCGGTCAGAAAATTTGCTGGTTAAATTCAGATTAAGATTATTGAGTGGCAAAGCAGCTGATTTGAAGGTGGAATGAAGTTGCGTAACGTAATAAATAACAATGAAACGGTCTTCATATCGCTGCGAGCAGTTCGGTCGGCTTCGCGTAGCTGCAAGAATTTCTTCTGATTACTTTTCCGCAGTTTCTATTAAACAGTTTTATGAAATCCTGACGGTTGCAGAGGGAAGGAACGATTACTGCTCGTGGCGCAGTTTGATATCTTAAAATATAGCCCGAGATATAATCGCGAGTTCATCAAATATTTTGATAGCATTAATTCGTCCAAGATTCTTATTACATTATTCTGGATCTCAAATTTAAGTATCAATTATTTTCAAACATTTTATGTTGGCGAATGAAAATTAAATGACGTTACCAATTACTGCCTTTTGCTTGCAGAATAATAAAAAAATGATTGTAGCAGTAAAATAATTGATAATAAAATTTTACAATTAATTGAAATGATAGAAGAAAAAACGTGTAGAAAATTGTGTGTTAGTTTTTATTTTTTTTTTTTTTTTTCAATAAAAATTGAGTATCAAGAATTAGCCTCGGTCCATTACAATTGAGGCTGATCGCGATCAAATAAATCACCATTTTTTTTAGATGACTTCAATAACAATGGCGGGATTGCGCTAAAATTCATGAATCTGTCAATTGATCAAACAAATGCGCTTTAGCCAAGCGATTCAAAGCCAGAGGAATCCGTTCGTTCCTATCTCCGCATTCCAGCTGAAAACACGTCAATACTAAAATGTTTCGATCAAAGCTCCAAACTTCAAGAATTCCGGAATTACTTAAAGCTATAGTATCCAACTGAATATTCGGAATTTGACGACTTACCTCTTGTTTCACGTTATTAAATTATACGAATCACAAGATATCCTTCGACGGACAAAATACTACAATTTATGGCAAACGGTTGAAGAGTGAGGTGAAAGTTGTGCTTTTTTTTTTTTTTTTATTAAAAAGTTTAATTACGAATTGAATTGCCTGTTAAAAAAGAAAGAACGGAAAGTGGTTCGAGTTTATATCTAAAACGAAAATTCAAGATAATAAAAGTATGCTCATGAAGGACCACACTTTTGCAGAAATAAACTGGTTTCAATTTTTTTTCCATCCTATATAACAATGTACATGTGGGTCAATTATCATGACAATAATTCCTTCTACCAGATGATAACGTTCTTTACGCCGAAGTATGTCGGGTTTCCAACAAGCAGGCGCCTCTGGCGTTGCCCCAACACGAGAATGCACAACAACGGTAGCCACGAGAAAAAAGAAAGACAAAAAAGGAGGTTTTTTGTAACTAAATTCAATAACAGAAGTTCTTCGCTGATTTTCCAGGCATTGGATTTACCAGTTATAACAGGCTTAAAATGAGAACGGCAAAAAGTGTTGCACTTTTTTTATTCGTCGAACCTTTTTGATCATATTTTTATTAACACGAAGAAAAACATCAAAAAAAAAAAAAATAAAAATAAAAATTCACTATCCAACTCTAAGGTATATTTTTTGTTTTGAACGTTTTAGTCTACTCCAATGTTTGCCATCAAGATTTCAAGAGTGCAAAATGACCAATTTCCTATTTTTTTTCATTTGGAAGTAATTTTCAATTTTAGAAAATAATTTTTTGTCCAATGAATTGAGTGAATTTGTTTTTATTTTTAACTTTATCCTTGATTCTTGAAACGGTGAAACGTTTTTTGCCATCTCGAGATCTCAAAATTGCGAAATAAGGATAATAGTTGAAATTGCAACGCCTTGAACACGAAACGGGAAGCTAGAAATTGGATAAAACGATGCCGTGGTTTTCTAAAGTTGAAGTTCATTGACCAATAGCCGCTTTGTTTACTCGAGCCATAAACGTAATAGCGAGAATCTATATACGCGTATAATGCTATCAGTGACTGTGTGATGTCCAACCAATTGCATTTTGTAGGCGCTTCTGGTATACGTCCGAGCGAGTCGTTAGTTCATTGGTCACTCGGCAAAGTCGGTGACTCACAAGTTAAGGTTGTGCATTCCCCTCAGCGTTAGCCCCTTTCAGACTCTCACTCACTTACGCCCGCATAACGTAGAGCGTAGATACACAGCTGTACGACCACGACCACCCAACATGGTCGTCGTTGTTTCTCAGGGAACCCAACACTTCTGACAATTTATGGATGCAGAACTCGAATGGCTTTTCAAACTTTCTACGATTTAGATTGCAAGTCGGGTTTTAAATTTGTTTAAACATTCAAATGGCAATAACATTCGAAACTCCGTAAAACAATTGTTTTTTCGACTTTGAAATTCAAACAAACTCAAATCTGCACAATTGCTTAAGAAAATTAAATGCCAACAATTTTATAAGAAAATAAACAGCAAAAGGTCCAATTTCTTTTTATACTAAGCACTGAGTCAATTTATCATATTTCTTTAAAAGAAAAATAAATAATTTAAAAAATGATTTTGCAAAAAAAACAGATTTATGAAAAAATAGATGGTAGATTGAAGTGAATGAGCCTTTAATCGAGGGAAAGTTTCTGAAACTCATGAGGAAGGAAGTTTGAAAATTAAAAAAAAAAAAAAAAAGAGCAAAGTTTGGAAAAAGAGAAAAAGGACCAGAGAAATCCGTCCCTGTTAGATTCCCATACGATTTGCCAGCATGGAACAGGCCGTTGCTGTCCCTCCTTGGGCCAGTAGAAGCGATCACTCGTGCGAGTACGATCGTTTCATGATTCCGTATCACGTCTCACGGTATAGACACCGCGTGATCTTCGGCGTGTGAAGACGCGAGGGAACGTCACGCGTTCATCTCCTGGCTGACAGTCGAACGCGGTCGATTGGCATTACAACCAAAGAAACACATTCTCACGCAGCTATATGGCGCGAGTTCTTATTTCTTATTTCAATTAATCAATTATTTTGCTCAAAAGAGATCTGTCAACGTCCTGCTGGACTCGATCAATAACGAACCGGCAAATCGTTCAACTTTTGCTCAATCGTTGCGGCTCGCTTTTTTACGTCATTCGATTTTCAAGTTTATTTTTTCTTATTTGTTTTTTGAAGTGGTTCATTGTGTCTTCGCTAAAAGAAATAAATAAAAAGTGGACTTGAATGACAGACGGGGTGTTTGCTGCTTACAACAGCGTGAACCGGAAGACATGTGTGTTTACGGAAGTGCAACCACGCTTGGAATATAATTGACTTACTTCTAGCGTCGAAGATGGTTCACATGAGCTACGCACAATGGGCTTGCCTGCCCAGTACTTACAGAAACAAGGTTCGATCCTAATTTATACTTTTTTCAATCATTTTTCTTTTTTTTTTTTTTTTACATCTGAAAACATTTTTTGTTGAAACTTTTTTTATCAGATAAAAATATCTGAATAAAAGTGGAATAAATTCTAACAAAGTGTAAGGATTAAACAATATTTTCAAGGCCCAATTTGCAAGAAACGAAGTTATGTAAATCTTGGAATAAAAAGTCTACAAAAATTTATATTTTAATTTAGAAAAAAATGTCTTAGAATTTTTTTTTAATTTAGGTTGAAATTAATGATGTAAGACAAAATAAAGAAAAACAATTTCCAAGGTCTGTCTTACTAGAAATGAGGTTTGATATAAATTTTGAAAAAAAGTTTTACTGAAATTGAAATAAAAAATTTCATCGTTGAGGTAAAAATCATAACGAACATGCGTAAATCAACAATGACGAAACGGCGTATCTTGATTGAAAGTCGTACAGAGGATAATTTCCTGATAAAATCCAAGCCAAATTGGAACGCCATCGATTCAAATCTGATCAGTCAATGATATAAAAATTGCCGCAAGAGGCTTTTATTCACCTCGAGTGTGACATTTCGTAGAAATCGTTATAACGACTGTTGTGGCTTGAAGATTGCGTAATTATAAATTCCTTTGATATGGGAATAAATTTAATTCGCGTCGCATATGCGCGTACCGCTCCAAAGTGGTTATTAAGATTATGACGTGCCTTATGATTATTCTCTTTTTGGTCCAAAATTTTATCCAGGATCCTCGGACGAAACTAAAATTGGTGTTCTTAAAAAAAAACTAAAAAAAAAATCAGCAGGCATAATAAAACTACATTTTTGTCCCAAAAGGGTAAATTTTTTGTATCCAGACATAATAATCTATAATTTTTGTTACAACCAAGGTATTTTTTGCGACCCCAGTAGCGACGCGTTCATTGTAATAGTGCGGTGAGTTTAAAACATGCAACTACAAAAATTGATATCCTATAATTTCTTGCGGTTTTTAAGCCGTTGAGAAACTCAGCTCTACGGACGAGCGGTTCTTTGAAGAAAATCGCGGATACAGTTGATTCGGATGTTTTATTAGCGCGCGTTATATAAAACGGTTTTATCGATGGAAAGTTGCATGCCTTCATTTTCCATTGGATATATGTAATTGTATAAAACCATGTATATATATGATTCATGTGCGCAATGCAACGCATGAACTCGCTGATTAAATTTCAGGTTTTTTTTTTTTGTTATATTTATGAACCAACACAAAATAAACTATTTACTTTTACACGTTCGAATAAATCTTCTCAATAAAAACCGATTGTGCCAAAGCTCACCGGTGGGATTTCGTGATGAAAAGCAAAAAAACAAAGTCCGCGGTAAAAATATGTTTTGATTTACAAAGTCAATCAAAAGTAAGAATCATATTGGCTTTTCCCTTCGAATACAATTTTCAATCACCGAACAAAATAAAAGTGGCATCCGTGTTGTTTTTTCATTTTTCGAATAAAAAATTTTTTCAAAATAGTTTTTAAGTAAATCAAATCCGCGCTGTTCGCTCGCCAATATTGAAGGTGCAAGTTTCAACGAACGCGACACCGAAGGCGGTTTTTTTCATTGCATATTGATTACACGTAACCGAGTGCCAGAATTTATCTTGCTTTATCAAATGTGAAACCAAATTGGCAAAACTTTAGAAGTTCGAGCAAATCTATTTACAAACAAAACAATATGGCTCAATTTTTCACCCAGATGTATATACTCGTAAAGTTGAACTTTGTAAAACAAATCACCTCATACGAACATACAATTTTTTTTTTTCAATCATGAAAATAATATCATAAAAAGATTGTTGTACAAAAAATGAAAAAAAAAATGAAATGAAAAACGAAACTATATGTATATGCATCGTGGCGAAATAAACTCAAAAAATAGTTTCGTAAAGTCCATCAAAAATTGACTAACGATCCGTAATTGCCAGTCGGTTCGTGTCAGTGATAAATATTGAAACGCCGCAACAGTAACGCTTGCTTGGGTTTTTGCGTTTGATAATGGCGGCTTGGATTCGCGCGCGACTTGATCCAATTTCACTCGGATAAGGTCAATGTAACGATCCGTGTATTAGGGTAATCAGATCTGCTTGCTGCGGCGATCGCCGACTAAAATGCAGCACAAGTTTGTGCGTCAGACAAGATTGATATTTGAGATATGAATGATCGTCTCTCCCCAGCCGGTATGACACACAAACATCCCGCAGGATAAGCGAGGCCATTAGGGAAACACACGACATTAAGGACGACGCTTGGCATGAAAGAAACAAACTTATGTCGCGCAGACGGTGTTGTGCCACAAGCGATATCGGCACTGCTTCGATCGTTTTATTATGTTCTCATATAAGAAACCGCTATTATTTTTGCATGTAACGCACTAACATGCCGATAAAAACTACCGCGCAAGACTTTCGCGTTGGATAGATAGTGCGACGAAATGTAGGCTATTATGTTAAAACGCATGCGATAATTATGGAAATTGTTCGAGGAACTTATTGTGCGTTCAACTGTATATTTTGCAACGCCATGGCAATCTATCGTTTTGTCTTGTTTTACTTTTCATTCAATTTTTCCCACTGGCATTTTGTTTTGTTCGCAAAAATTGAAACTACTCCGATATGATTATTCACTTTCGCATTTGCGGAGAAATTTGCAAATTATATTGCGATGTTAGGTGTTTCTGTTTACTCGTACCCTGATTAAGTTAATTTATCTTCGTGTTGTATACATGAAAAATAATTATTGCCAGCGGTATGATTTATGGCCAATACATTAAGCCCGAAACGTGAATTAATGCGATGCTTAATCAACGTTACATTATGACAATATATGCGAAGGAAAATTCGGCGCTGATAAGCGTTCTTAATCTACTTTATGTAAATTCGTTTTAAACTTTCAAAAACATACTGCAGCGTGAATCTACAAAAAAAATGTTCACATAAAGGAGCTTCAGAAAAAAAAATTGTTATTGAAAACAAACTAAAATTTCATCATTTACGACAAATCAAATACTACAATATTGACGAAGTGAAATCTGTCGTCGCGTTTAGGTGTTTTTCCTTTTATCTCAAATGTTATTATTTGAAATCCATTTTCTCTAAACAAACTCTCTCACTACTTTGGTACGGAATTTCAGCAGCTTCTTTTCAGACTGCACCCCTATACCATATAAACTTCGTCATTGAAAGTGTATACAACAGACTCAATAATTTACACGGCCAGACATATTTCCCGAAATTGTTGCCAACTCTTTCACGCTGAACCGATTACAAAAGTGTATTAACTCGTACAATTAAGGTCTTGGAAGTTGTCTCCACGTGTGCCGCGAGAGACCGCATCAACAAGTTTCAATCCCAGATCCATAGTTTTTCATTCCATTTCTTACGTTCGAACTTGGTCTGCCTCCGTTCGCTCGCACGGCGGATATTAGAATGTGCCCCATTTCAAGTCTTATCTCATCATGCATATTTCATAACTCGATGCGGCATGTACGACATTTTTACGCGCACTTCCGGCCTAGTAAATTTTATCAGATTATAGATGCATGTCAATATTCGCATCTTTCAATTTCTTCGCCTGCGCTTTCTCATACATCCGACAATTTTTCTAGCAAAAAATTGTCACCTTTTCTTTCAAGTCAAAGTATAAAGTCTAAGTAAAAGTTCTTTCAAGTTAAAAAATAATTTCGAAGAGAAAAAAAATGTCAAAAGTCATTATTGTTCTCTTATATAAGAACAAACAATTAAATTTTAATGTTTTGAACGTACGGCTTTCATTGTGACATTACAATCAGTTTATTTTGACACACAAGGGAGTTAAAATGTTTAACTCCACTAGATGGTACAGATTGCTTTTTTCGCCGTGTGTCAATGGGCTGTGGATCCTCGAGCATAATCGGATACACGATATTTCCATTACAACTTGACGAAGCGTCAAGTGTAGTCGGCCACAAGATCTAGGGTCGAGGAAGTTCAAGTGCCTTCCTTGCCGAAACGCGGATGCAATGGTGCAGATGCAAAATTATGCCCCGTGACAGCTCAAAAGTGTACACTCAACAACTCCGTCATTGTTACACACAATCATGAATTATGAATACAACAAGTACCCCCGATTCCGTTGGACTATTTAAAAAATCGTTTCAACATCAAGTGGCACCGAAATTATTCAACGGACTCCACTTTGTTTGACGATCGGATTGTATTTTCTTGTACCACACTCTCTGACGTACAATTTGTTTTTGTCGCGCGAATTCAGTTTGTCCGAAAAACACCTTGGATATTGACTGATTTTATTTACACTCGGAATGGCATAATTTATTCGAAAACAACTAGGGAAAACTAACGAAAGAAAGTTTCCCCTCCCGACTTCCTAATTAATAGACGCGAACGAGCTAATTGACTTTCTAATTTGGACACTCAGCTTGGAGTTTCCCGAAAGATTAATGACAAGTGGTATTTAGTCTCTCTGAAACCTAGCCGAAAATGAAGAAAGAAAATATTATACGTTGCAACGTACACACGCATTCCAGTTGGAAACACGCGATCAATTTGAACCAGGCGAGGCATTCCAAAAAACGCAACAACGCTTCGTTTCCCAAGCCCGTTGAGTATAACTGATAGCAAATATTCGCAACGCAACATACAATATAATCCGCTGACAAATTACGACACGATGATTGCGCCACAGCGTAGCGTCGCTGTTTTATTATTATTATTATTTTTTTTTTCGTTGCACTTTCTTGAAGTGAAATAATAGAAAAGCCATTACAATGAAGTGTGAATTGAAAATGAATTTAAAACAAAATTTGAAATCACAGCAATGACCATCGGAGCGTAAGCAAATGGCGTGTGGCATTGTATGAGAAACGTTCATGGTTCATTGGAACTCCTACTAGACGAGGTCGTTTTTACACTCGACCGTTACAATATCAACATTCTAATTCCGATTGTAGCACTCCGCAACTGGCATCGATACAACTGTGAAAGAATAAGAAAAAAATGGATGTATAAGAAACAAAAACAGAAATAATATAAGGATCAATTTTTTTCAGAGCTGAACAAACACCAAAAAAAAGAGTATCAAATAATCCATTCGAAGTTTGTCGCTTTCTTAAATGTGACCTTTTGAATTTTTTTTATGCAGTGTTTTGGTCTTGGTTGAACAGGTGTGCTAGTTTCATCGTACGTTGATTTATATTCCGACCAGCTTCGTACTTGAAAATGTAATCTATCATCATCTATTGGGAATTTAAATTAAATTTAAATTAAAAATCATCAAACCAAGACGGAATTCTACGGTCGCTTTGAAATATGTGGTTTCTGCTATTATACCGTGAGCTCGACCCTGATACACTTTGCTGAGAAAAATTACCTCATGAAACGATTCAACCAAATTTTGAGGCATTCGCGTGTATGCGTTTTTATCTCGACTTTGATGCACGAGCTATAAATCGAAGCAACGGAATTGGCTTGCTCCGTCACAAAGATTGATACTATTCTTTTTTTTGTTTTTGCTTACACCAAACATTTCGTCTAGCTGCAATGTAACAAAAAATAGATTGTTTGTTCATTTGAGAAATAACAAATTGAAATCTTTTTCTAACCGTCAATATTTGGACTACTTCGTATGAATATAACTGTAAATGATTAAACAAAAATACTTAGTTTGTTCTGGATTTTGAAATGAAGAAAAATAAAAACCTTTTTTACCTACAGTTCCATCAAAAAAAAAAAAAAAAATGCGAAGGGAGTGGTTTTCTCAAAATTTTTAATTCTGAGAATAAGCTATCAAACATTGTTTGCAGATGAAGTTAAAAGTATGAAAGGACAACATTCCATTGGACGGCAAATTTGCCACTTATACCCTTCGCGTTACGACAATAACTTAAAAAATTCTTAAGAAAACGTGTTGGCATAATACCCAAGAGTATTTGTGCCGGAAAGCGAGCCTGAACTTCATAAGCCGAAGGTCTGTGCCTTGGCAAGACCTTCGTCGATCAGCACACGAATCGTGTTGTTTATGCGCTTATGCTAATAACAAACTCTGCATGCGCCACGTAATAGATCTATGGGCCATAATTCTGTATCGGCATTTGGCAGTCGCGGCCTTAACGTTCAAGTCGAACAATATTGATAAGCGGCGTAAAGCAGAGATGGAGCGAACAGCTAGTGTCGTCGCGTTAGGATATGCGCCAAGTGAAAAGCTCCTGGGCAAGGAATTACGATGGAGTTTAACAAAACACCGCCATAATATCGGACTAGCGTTATTAAGGGCACGAAGGTATTGATACCCTTCAAGAAGAAGCTCCCAACGTGCCTAAGGCTGATGATTGTCGGATCGAAGAACTCGCTTTGACTCGTGTAAATACCAATTTACTCAAAATCATCCGGCCTCAAACCGGCCGAGGATCTTTGAAAATTTTAACCGATGCCGCGTTCTGCAATTATCCGGGGATCTTTGACGTAGCTTCACTGCATGAAACGTTGATTATGATAGGTATATTTTCAAATAATTTATAAGATGTTCTGGCGAAAATTGTTTACCGTGTGTTTTTTTTCGGGATATTATGTTTGGCCTGTACAATGTCCGGAGAATAATTCCATACACAAGGAGAGTTTGCATTGTAAAGTAAAGTAAATCATGCTCTTCCATCCAGCAAGTTCATACGTTTAATACATTCTATCATATAAAAAACAGTGTATGCGGAGTTGAAATATTACATATATAAGAACAAAATATAAAAAAAAAATAATAATAATATTCTGGTTGGTTCACTGTGAAAACAATAGAGGGTCAACTGACAATACATGATTTTGATAACAACACAAACGTAATAAATGAAATTAAAAACATGAACATTGCTGCAGATTCTGAAACGCCGTAGTACGGGCGTGTACAAAAGAGAACTATCCCTCACATTTTCTCGTAATTGCACTTGTGAGATGAATGCATAGCACAAACTCAACAAATTATACCTACATTTATGTTTATCAGCTAGTGATATACTGCGCCTACGAAAGTGTAATAACTTTGTTTATCTGACGTAGCAGAATGAAAATTTGCCGACGTTCTTGTTTTTGTACGAAAAAATATATTAGAATGAATGTCCAAACCATAAATTTTACATTCATGTTTCTTAATATTAAAAAAAAATAAAATTTCATCTTTATAATAACTCAAAAAAGAAGTCAACATTTACGTTGTTGACTTTTAGTTAAGGCATCATTTCAGTTCGAAATATAGCGTTTTGTAAATAATATTTAATGACGTGAATTTAAAGAGTGACGGACTGAAAAGTATATCCTTAAGCTTAACGCTGAGCCGTCGAAATTAACTGAATGACGATTCGAAAAGAGCAGGAAAGATAAAACCTGTTCCCTACTGTCATAGCATATTATTTCTTACCGATTGATCAAAGACATTTTCCTCTTCCGTCAGGCTTGCAGTTCTTAATATGTGCATACATTATTATTAACTGTTCTACTCATGTGCTCTGATGAAGTGAACACTTTGCTGAATAGAAGTAAAAATAAAACGTCCACGCGACAGTGTCGCTCATGCTTTGAATCCGCTAGAAATGTACAACGATTCATTACGTTTTCCAAGTTGCATTTTTTTTTCAACGTCTACGTTTTTGTAAAAATAAAAAAAAAAAAAAAGAATGCACAATTTCATTTCTCAACTTCATGCATGCTCTTAAAAGTATACACATAACACCCATCAAATTTGTATTTACGAAACCATTTCTTGCCAAGGAATTTCTTAATGAACTTTACAACAAGTGTTTTTTTGTGTCTCTTCTTTTGCTTTTGTTAAAAGCTACATGAAATTCTCGTCTAATGAATATTCATAAACATTAATTTTTTTTTCGTCGCGAAATAAAATTTAACGCTCGCTCATAAAATATGTAATTCATTAGATGCCATTACGACTTGACTTTTTTTGATTAGTTCGAAAAGAGATTTCATTGCAAACTCGTTTCAAATGTTCCCCGCTAATTACCGTAATTGCTTGCTCCAGTTTCCGATAATCATCATCTAATCTATCGCGTTTTGAAACACCGCATTCTATCTCTCGCTAGGGGTAAAATTTCTACATTTTGCATCAACCATGCAGGCATTCCATCTTCGTGCAAAACGTGAAATAAAAGACTCAGAAACGGGGCGAAAACAAAAGCATGATAAATATTCAGCTTTGATATGAGAGAGCCAAGATGTACATAGCGTCTCCCTTGAATCTATTAAAGTTGTTCTACGAAGCCTTACGTCACAGTCAGAATACATGAATGGATCTATTGATAAAATATTCGACACGCGTCCACCATCAGCAGTGTGTCGCCTTTAACTTTGAACTTCGTGACGTCTCGCGCGCTTTTGGCGGAAGAAGCGACGCAACGATAAAGCCGATTGAACGAGGCATTGTCGTATCTTTGTAAACGCTACAAAGTGAACGCGGAATAACAGAGAATGGCGCGCGCGAACAAGATTCTAATATTGTCCTAGGCACAGAGTGCTCGTTCGTTCTCGGCACTGCGACTTGCCCCTGCAGTCGAGCCGGCTGTCTCGACCGGTGTCTAACAAAACCCGAAATTGCACACGACGGATTCATTCAATCGGAATTGCCACAAGAAACAGGCCCATCCAGTTTGTTTTCCGATCGATCTTCCAGTTTCGACCACGTCAATCTAACCGATCGCAGTTACGTCAAACATTTTCGGTAAGAAATTGATGCGAGCTTGTGTGTTTGTGTTTGTGTATGTATGTGTGTGTGTGTGTGTGTGTGTCTGCATTCGTCTTGTGTTTTGGTTGACGTGCGAAACTGCGTCGCCAAATTACAACGCCTGAATGCATCCTCGGAATTCAAAAAGCAGAAAACTTGATGGCACTCGTATAAAGCGGAAAGTAAATGTTTTAATTTGAAAAACAGCGGGTTATTTGTTTTCGAAAAGCTTGTGAAAGTTTGGACGAGGGATAAACTTTCAACGTCGGCATTTAAAATTATGTTTGGTTTAACGAAGACAGTTTGTGCCGGGCGAAGAAGGCGAATTTCCACTGAATCCTGGACATTCATAGCCCTTTAATTTATGGTAATCGTATACCTCCCCGTCATATATTGTCCCATGAAATTTCATTCATATTTATGAAACGCTGTCGCCCCCGATAATCACGAGCGAAATTATTTCAAAATTTATTTGCGCGTGCACACACACTCGAATGCACTTCTGATGACGCGAAATTCCGTTCTAAAACGTTCGCTCGCACGTTAGAGCATTGTTTGTCGTGTTATGTGCACTGAAAACCATTTATAAAGCTTGTTACGAAAATCGTTCTCGATTCGAAAATAACTTTTGGACATGATAAAAATCTTTCAATAATGCGATTCCATCGACAACCTCCTCTAGTTTCACACGTGCTCTTGTCAGAAATGGCTGTTTCGGTCCAGAATTCACACGGCTGCATTTTTTTGTACTTTTTTTTTTTTTGTATCCACCAACAAAAGAAATCGTGTTTTCATCTTCAATTGATTTGGAAAGAAGATAAACAAACAAATACCATCAGTCGGTTCAACTTTTAAAATGTTACTGTGAAAAAATCAGAAAAATCTGACTGACGAGTTGTGTTGTCATTACCGGACGTGCACGTACAACGAGAAACATGATACGTAGATAGGTCGTCGAAAACACGACGCCTCGCCGTTGCCGACCGTCTATTTTTGAAAGCTGCAGTTTGATTCTTCGTTCGCTCGAGACGTTAGAAGTTCAGGGTGATCTCGAAAAATCAATACGACCGTCGGCCGGATGGACGAAAATCGACTGTCGTCGCGAGAGCAGCCCGTATTCATATTCATAAGCCGGAGTTTTGAATAGATGCCGGAGTAACGAGTGCAAAATGTCACGACGAGACCCTCACACAAAAAGATATTTCGTTGTTACATAATCAGCATGCACTCGAACGTGAACGCGTTTTAGCGTGCCTTAATTTATGTCGTGTGCGCGTCGGGGCTCATTGAAACACCGGCCACGTGTTTTTAATTAATGGGGTGACACTCTGTTTCGCGATAAATTGAGATGCGTTGCTGAATCAATTTTGCGAGTGCAAAATGACTGCTCAATGAAACATGTTGTGTTTCGAATTATAATGAAAATTAAAAAAAAAAAAAATGCACGATGAATGAATTTTACACACGATTTAAAAATTTGCGAAAAATTAGAGAGGGTTTACAGCTGAAAACTAATTGCCCCACAGAGGTGAACATTTTTACAATATGTGACCATTAAAGAGGCATGATGTACGATTTTACGTGGTAGCCACACACGAGCAACATTCGTGATGTATTATATATGTCAAATCTACATGTTCTTGTATGATTCAGATACGGTGCCCCACATAAATTTTTGCTCGAAATGCTATAAAATGTTGTTACACAGATAACACGGATGTATACAACTGACAAGGTCCTCGCTCGTCAGTATAGTTTCTTGTGATGTTAATCATAAGGTGCAATATTTCCAACACGCTCCGCTGATTTAATGTGATAACATTCTAAAGTTACATTAGACGTTCAAGAACTCATTCAAGTAATCTTAGAATCTCTGGTTTCTTATTTGCCTTGACATTCAAGTTTTCATCTTCGGACTGCTATCAGTAATAGTGTATCCCCATTTTGATAATTACCAGCACTTTGCGTGTATATATAATATAAGAGCTTATCGGCTGAACAAACTAACAAACATTTTAGTTCGTTCATTAATTAACATTTAATTCAAAAGGTAACGCGCGACGCCGCGTGCATAATTAAATTAGGGGTGATTGTTAATGAGGAAATGATGAGTTTTAGTGACGAATCATATAGTTTTACGGCCGAGCGCTTTCGTCAGGCTTATTTATATTTATATAATGAGTCGACGTTTATTAAATATCACCGCTACCTTACTGGGTATATTTATATATAGATCGCCTTCCGGAGTGAGGTAAAAGTGCAACTCGCTGAATTTCATCTCGTTATACTTTAGACGTTTTGAGAATTTCGCGCGAAATATATACAAGCGACGCTCGCATGCTTAGCATACAATTTTACATGCATAATGCACGCATTGGAAGAGATTCGCATGTCGAATACAACGACACACCAACAATGTTCTTAAAATATCATAGATGTGGAACGACGGAGGAATAAACAAACTTGTCATATTCGGTCTTGTAAAAATTTAACAAACAATGTTGAAACTTGTTATATTCATTTGAAATTGTTTGTGCATTTTTAATATATTCAAGATAAATGAACGTTGATAACAGAAATTGTTACAATAGCGATATGTACTTCGTTGTTTGGTTTTTGTCAAACGGAGAATTTTATTAGCAAACTATCAAAGGGGCGGATTTCACGCAACACTATAGATAAATATATAGATCCAGCGGATTGAACATTACATAGTGAGGCCAGAGTACTTGAATGCAAGTGATGCAAACGTGATCCAAAGTTCATTTTGCGTTTGAATGTTCATAATGTGTCCGTACTTTACTTTGTTATAATTTGTGCGCGAGTTTCGATGTGATGTGTTATTAACAAGTCTAATAATAACGTTGCCTCCATCGAGCGGTATTTATAAACTAATTTACCAACATGTATCCGCTAACCGTTAAAAATCGTTTGTCCATTATGTGTCATGGATCTGCCATAATTATAGAATTCATTAACATTTATTTGCGTGAGAGTTTGCATCGCACACAACGGGGAGAGCTTATAAGCAAAATTTGTCATCCATTTTCAAAACAAATTTTATTTTTGTTTTTGTTTCTTATGACGGGATCGAATATTCCATATTTGTCAACTGTGTATACTACCATTCAACAACAAATGATGCCCGTTAATTTTCGTGACACTCGAAACATATATACACGCAGAGAACCGAAAGAGCAATAATTAAGATCGCTTTTGACCTGGTGAATGTCACAGTGGCGAAATTGCAAACGCATAAATCAAAATTGACGCTAACGCGTGAGCGTCAATCAATGAAACAAACGGCCGAGAGCCCGGGAATCCATTAACGGATTGCGATAAAATTGAAAGTACAGCTTCCGCCGGCTAATCTGCTCAACTTATTTGCTCTCACAATCATTGACTTCGCCGTGGTATTGAACGCAGTCCAAAAAAGCTCTCAAGTAAGACCTTCCTCTCAATCAAATGCGTCTGGTCCTTTCAGTCTCGTCATTTTCTGTACCAACCCTTCGTTAAACTAATAAGTTCTAATTTAAAACCACGCTTATCGTTTGCTCGTGACAAATTTCGTGATCAGAAATGAACGCCACTATTATTATAAACGACGATGTCTGACCAGAAATTGGTTGTTTAAGTCTTCAATTATCAGCCAATTATTGATTTATCTGCTTTCGGATAATTTTATAAACTTAAATGTCGAATTATCCAGTTGTTGTGTTTTCCATGCACAAAGCAGACAAGAAAATATAAGCATTAGAAAGATCCTTATCACAGATCCTTGTCACATATAGCGTTTCTTTTTTTGTACGATTCCAAATCCTGACAATCAAAATGCAAAGCAGCCGTTGTTTACAGCCTTAGAATCACCGATGACAATAGCAAGGCCGCGCATACCATCCATCCATCGTATTTTTCCTTCGGCTCTTGCCGAACGGGAGAGGTTAATTGCTTTTCTCGTCTGTCTTCTAATTACAGCCCTTCACCCTTGTATGCTTGGTGCAGAAGGAAGAAATGTGCTTTATATGCATAATTCATTTCACATGATGAGTATCCTTAACGTAAGTTCTCTTATGCCAACGCCCTTTTTCTCGCCGACCCAATATCGTTCTCGTCAATGCACTTGATCACTTCATCCAACCAAATGTAAACGAAATGTAGCGGAAGGAAAACGTTGCAACACGCGAAGCTGATCAATCCCATGATAACCAAAAGTCAGAAAATGATGGCTTTTCGTTCGCTTCGTCTCTATTTTATCACTGGTGATTTATTTCGCGGTCTTCGAAGTCAAAAATCTTGACACATAATTTTTCAATTTTTCTAATGCATCCGTGGACAAACGTTAGACAATTTTTTAACTGGATTTAACAAAAATATTTATTACCGACTGAAAATTGTTGGAACATAAGGATGGGGGGATACTTATAAATTGTACTTTTGCTAACCACGATGAGGATAAAACATTTTCAGTTAAGAGCTTCCGTAGAGTAAAAATAAAACAAGCGCACGAATCATACGAGGAAATCCGTCGTAAAGGACGGTCTGTCAAGAAGAGAGAAAAAAAGTGAATTCTTATAACGGGCATGCATTATACATATAATATGTCTGAGATAAAATGGACCATGTCTACAAAAAAATAATCTTTTTTGTCGGATAAGCAGAGTGAAAAGTGTTTTTATATTTTTTAAATTGCTGAAATGTTTTAAAAATTCTTAACAAAAATTGTAATCACGCTTTTTTTTGGTAATACTTTAACCATACAAAGAAAATCGCTTTGTGTAAAGCATGACGAATGTTCGGATTTTCGGCAGGATCGATAAATTGTGATCATTTTTATTTGCCAAATGTTTTGTTGTAGTATTAAAAACAGATTGGTTTAAGCGGATATGTTGCGGTAATCTCACGTTTCTTTGCAAACGCGTATAATGAAAATATATAAATCAGTCGATAGAGGAAATCCTCTTTTGGCAAAATCCTAAAATTTAAAAAAAAACAGTCAAAGATTCCCAAACGTTTTTCACAATATCACAGTCTTTCACGGATGAGAAAACGGAGACGAGTGTTTGAGCTTACACTTTAAGCGATATGTATTTTTTGTTCGTGGTCAAACCCTCCATATTTTCCATGCAGTATCTGCACCAAGAAAAAAAAATATGAAGGCGATTCCCATCACGTTACCGGCGAGTGACCACCGGAAACTTAAAAAACTTCTTGGACCTCATACTTATGTCGATGAATGTTTTAGCCATCCAGACAAGCATTATTAGAACTTTTGTTCCTTCTCGAAATATTAAACTTTCGGTTAAATAAAATGAAATTCAAATGTATCTCATGAAATAAAGCTGGAAAGTAATTTCGATATTACAACTTATAGTCACGTATATATATATAAAAAAAAAAAAAAAAAAAAAAAAAAAAAAAAAAAAAAAAAAAAAAAAAAAATAAAAAAAAAAAAAAAAAAAAAAAAAAAAAAAAAAAAAAAAAAAAAATGAAAGATTCTGATCGTTATTGTATTTGATAAATATTATAATTTCATAAAATAATCTCCAACAATAACGAGAAATTCTATTTTGTGTTAAATTGTGAGCCATTCAAGTATAAACGGCAAAGATAACTAT
The DNA here is from genome assembly GCA_030523145.1 of Trissolcus brochymenae. Lineage (NCBI taxonomy): Eukaryota > Metazoa > Arthropoda > Insecta > Hymenoptera > Scelionidae > Trissolcus > Trissolcus brochymenae. The sequence goes on from JAQQRF010000161.1 coordinate 37,627, forward strand.
ATTTAACGAGATCCGTTTTGTATTCAAAAAGGATCTTCAATAATGTAAATTAATTAAATTTAATAAACAGTAAACGTAAGATGAAAATTATATTGCAAAATTGATGTGCTTAATGAAAAAGGCTTTTCTGGAGGTTCAAATAAATTCTTAGAAGATTACAAATAATTGTACGACAAAATTAATTTTCATTGTTATATAATTTCAAAAACAATTTAGATACGATGCAATTACTGAAACAATTTCTTGAATCAAGAAAAACCGCTGCTCATTTATTATTTCTTTTAATAATCACAGAAGCTTTGAAAGACTGTACTAATGTCAACCTATCAATTACTTGGACACGTTTTGTAGTAATCTTTTGTTGTACTTGAGATATCTTTTTACTTTTTAAACTATACTTATACCGCACTTTTTCCTGCACCATATAAGTAGCCCCCATTATTCTTCACTTCAGACTTTGCTATATTTCTACCTTCTACCAATTTTCAGTTTGTTCTACACGATTTTCATTAAAATTTAGTGTAATAATATTTGTACTCAGATGTGTGCAGATGAATAAATTCGTTCATTTGATGTAAAACCAAAAAAAAAAAAAAGAAGAAGTTACAAAATATTTGAAATCGTAACAAAAAAATGCTTGAAACCAAAAATTTAAAGTGAAATTCATTAAAACAGAAAAACTTTTAAAATAAAGTTATACTACTCAACTTCTATCACCCTGACCACACATAAGACTCTTTGGCAACTTTCATTTTTATTCAAATTGGTCTTTTGCAACTTTTTAATTCTCTTCTACATCTACATTCGTTTATTCAGCCGAACTTTTACGTTTTTAGATTTGTTACTTTCACTGTTATTTTTGCAGTGATTCTGCCTGTTGAGATTTCAAACGTGCTAACCATATGAAAAAAACGTGAATAAAAACATTCTCGATGTGGGATAGTGCTTCATTTCCTACGTTCGAAGCAAGAATTTCATAAGAAAAGTTTTATCGCCAAAGTATGACAGTAAAGTAAGAATTTTAATTACTGTGATTATACTAAAATTTCATACACTTTCGAAAAGTTATCATAAAATAATATAGTGTTACACTCAGCATTCAGTTCAAGGGAGAATTTTAATTTCCTCCAAATTTGACACTTTTTTAATGACAGACATTTATATATATAAAATAACATTTTACACATTTATATATGAGAAAAACTTTCAACGTGGGTAAACAATTAACGTGTAGGGGTCAAAATTTGACTTCATAAAAAGATTTTTTTCTACTTGATGAGCAACAGGTTCTGAACATCAAAAACGATAAAAAAAACTTTTAATTGGAAAAAACTTGTAACTTCCTTTAATCATCGTACGACTATATGATATAAAGACTTCATGTAAATTTGTGTACAAGACGACAGTGAAAAGCTCGGAAACATTGCGTACAGGCAAATGTTGATCATTATTTTGACTGAATCTTGAAAAGTCAAAAGAGAAATTGTTCATGAATGCAATTGGTGAAATAGATCTCAACGATTATTTAATGGCGTACACTGGAACATTCTTTTTTACAAAACATCCAATAACAAGTTTTATTTGTGACGTATAAAGGATGGGGTCCGTAACGACGAACGTTGTTTGGCGTAATACACTCGGCCGTACAAGAAAATAACAATACAACGTATTAGAACCTGGATAGAAATCAGAAAAAAAAACATTGTTAACAGGATATAAGGAGGCGAAGGCTCTCACCGGCGGCTACCTATGCATTATGGCTGGAATAATAAGTGAGCAACGTCTCGCCACTAGCCAGCAGCAATTCGCACACTTTACTTAATCGCCATGAATGCTGCTGCCTAACACAGCGCCTCAAATTTAGAAACAAAAGTTTTTGCCGGCGTGTATGTGCATGCAAAGTGTAATCACACATTCTTGTTCTTCCGTTGGATTTCAATTTAACTTGGACTCAACCAATTACGAATCTCCTTTTCAAATCAACACCGTCAGATCATTCGTAAATAATTCCCTCAACCGTATAACAAAGATCAAAAATATTTCTCACGATTTGTATATAATCAGACGAATCAACTCAATCTAATTTGATACCATTTGTAAACGAATTTCATCCAAGTTCTATCCAAATTATTTATTCATGTCCAATTATACTGTTCATGTTCAATTGCTGAAATGAAATTGATATAATTATTAATGAAAAAATATATTACCATTGGAAAATGATCATAAAAACATGTTTGGAAAAAAGACTCATTTTTTACATTTTGATTTTTAGCTGCAAGGTAGTTATTTGGATAGCGCACCTTTAATGAAGTGAAAAAAGAGTTTCTTGTGATGCATGAATAAGTGGTCATTGCGACGAGCAGCAAAAGTGAGCTTAAAAGACTTGCGTGTTGTGCGGCTGACCTGAGGCTGGCGCTCAGACGACGTTGATGCGCCCCGCAGTCTCGTGTTGTTCAAGGAACAAACTCCAGTACTCTGTTTCCTCTTCCACCTGTAAGAGAAAAGTCGACTTTTTCCATCTCCACTCGAGTGTCGTCATATCGTCAAAGTGCACGTCTCAGTCGAGGTTCAGCGACCCAGCAAATTAATTGATTTCGTCGACTTCTCGGGCTGCACAACACGTAATTTACACTTTCATTAACAGTCGCGCTAAACCCGAGTCGCATTATCGATTTAAATCAAAGATAATCGTCAAGTTACATGCTATAACAATGTCTGATTTACTGTGAAGTTGGAATTTAATTTTTGCAAGCTCAATGAAATTAGTCGACAATTTTTACAACTCTAATGTTAGTTTTGTCAGTTGGTATTAGTGATTATGTGTTATTGTTTCGCGACATTTTTCGTAATTAGGAAAAATGCAATTGCTTTGTCATATAATTAACCATCTTGATTAAAGTGCGTATTGAAAACAATCGAAGATATTCGTAAACTGACCACTCGAAGATGACAATGTTTATCCGGTAAGGTTAGATTGTCAAAAGTACACTATGTTTAGAATTTGAAATAAAACTTCGTTCAAAAATATAAAATCCAATCTGGACTAAAGTGTTTTTTTATTTAAAAAAGCTTGAAAATAGTTTTGCGCTAAAAATGAACAATCTAAAACATGTCGAATTTTTTGGCAAATTTTAATACAATTCAATTTACAGTAATTTCATTATGATTCCAAGCAAAACTATTTTCATTTGAAATGTTTTATCTCCGATAACCGTTGAATTTTGCATATAATCTCGTATATATTTTGTTCTAAATATGTCCGTACAAAATTGTGCTCATTTCATAAAACTTTCGAGGAATGTCTTGCTTCTGATGTCCATTTTTAATTTTTCAAGACCATTATAATTTGACTATTTAGAAAATGTCATTGACCATCGTGAGGTTTTTATTACAAATTTTAAAACCACAATATCGCGTCCGTGACCTGTAGTCGCTGCATTCTGCAGTAACAACTCATCGCAACTAAGCTAAAAGTGCATCGATAAAAAGTTCGCCAGCCAATAATTAGCAGGCAACATTAACTTTGACGACGGCTTCTCAAAGGCATTATAGTGGATCGTTGGTTTACAATGCCCCGGCAACTTGAAGCTGATCTGTAAAAGCGCTCCAAGTGTTTGACTTTCGCATCTGCTTTGGATGGACGGTTTTTTTCGCCGCCAGACATCAGGATGCTGAAATTCTGCTCGCCAGCTCAGCGGAGACGTAACTCGACGGTGAGAATTTAAGCGTTGAAATTAGCGAGCATTTATCGCGACGAATACGCCCCCGTTTGCGAATCGTTGATAAATCTCGTTGCCTGGGTGTATGCAACCCGACTATCGCAGCTGTGCGCCGTCCAACATTTCGCGCGGCTCGCAGGCATCGCTGTGCTTTACTGCTAACGATAGCCATCTGCGAGTGCGCTAAATGCGACGATCAAATGTGTATTAATGTGTCATAATTGTGTTTGTCAACTCGATATCATTTGCTCGGAAATTACTCGACAGTGTGTTTAAATTGCCAAAATCGTAATTGATTTTGCAAATCATGATTTCCAAGATTGGAACATGTTATGCGTGACAGATGATAAATAATGAGGCAGATAGTAGACACTAAGGATAGAGTTTATTGGGTTTTTTGTTGTCTTTGAAAGCTGGGAATGAGGTTGATTTGTCGTTTATTCGCTTATTTTGGAGGTGACAATTTTTGCTAGATTGCATTTTGTTTTATGGAGTTATTAAATCAGTTATTTGAGTCCGAGTAGAATCTAACGGTCACCCATTTAAGAATTATAGATAGTTATTCGGCCAAACCTATTATGACTGCACGTAACCTCTATACCCTTAAGCAGTTACTCATGCTGACGATTTTTAACGATCAACTGAACACACCTTCAATTTCCAACTAATAATTTTTATTGGGTAACGCTAAAATTGTGCTTTTTTCACTGAAAATTGATTTTTCAATAAAAAATAACTAAAAAATATAGTTAACTAATAATAAAACTAATTAGTGAGTTATTAAATATTAATCTCTAACAGAAAACAATATAAACCGGCATAAAAAGAATTATGTAATTCTCAAGTTATTTCAGTAATTTTCAAGAATTTTAATTAAAACACCCTTTTGAAGATTTTAAACGGATTGAATAAAAAAAAATTAAGAATTAATTAAACGTATCCATCCGTACTTTCATTTTACTATTTCAAGCGAAATATTGTTAAACTTAAAAACATTTTTTTTACCTTTTTTCAATACAAATAACTTAACAACGTGTTCGATATAAAAATTTTCAAAGTAGGATTTTTTTTTCATGCACCTCATGAGAAAATTCAAAATAATATTTGATTGTTCATCAAATTGATTTTCCATCAATTTTATCTTGGATGGTCATAATGAAGAATTTTCATCAGAGCTCGAAAGGCGATAGAAAATACCGCAGTTTTTTATAGCACTGCATCGAGAAATGTTGAATATAGCATAGACTTGATTTTTGTTGCAGGTCAATCCGGGCAGCAAAGCAGCGCAACAGGGGGTGCGAGAGGGTGACTTGATAAGCAGCATCAACGGAAAAAACACTCGTGATCTCACGAACGCTGACGCTCACGCTCTCCTGCGTAACGCCGGTGATCAACTTAAGCTCGGATTAAATCAGTAAGATCATTATTGTTGACAATGATAGCGATAAAATTAAATTTCAAAGATTTAAGTACGTTGTCGCGTCGACTAATTAGATCTTCGATGTGTAGTTTTTGTGAAATTGGCATTTCACAGAAATAGCATTTTAAAGCGGCAAATATTTCGTTAAAAAAACGTTAAAACCTATCTCTTGCTGTGAATCGGTTAAAGTGTTTGCGTGAAAAACTGTACTGCAGGTTTACCCGAGTTCACTCTCGACAGTTTTGTTCGATACGTTTCATTATGCATTCGTCCTCAATTGAAAGATATTACATGGTACAGCGCGTAGAGCTGATGGTAAGCGGAACTGCACAATGCAATTGGAGAAAAGTCGCATCAAGTGACGTCACGTGGAACAGGGTGAGGCATGGCAAACCATGTTCGCGCATTTCGCGCCACGACAAATCAATTGTTCTTGTTTTTTTTTACGAAAATTAACGTTCGCACGCGCGTACCACACACGTAACAATTTGCCATGCTTCACCGGCCTCGTCCGAATCAAACAACCGTGACTACAAATTTTGCTAACTTAAACAGTATTGCCTTTTTTAAAGCTGTGACAAAAATTGTGCTACAGAATTTTTTTTAATTAAAAAAATAGTCAACCTGAACAATTAACGATAATTTTAGTACGAAATTGAAAATAGATATCATTTATTATATATGAAATAGAAGTCATATTTCAAAGAAAGAAAATTTTTTTTTTATTTGATAGAACTGAAATGCATTTTATATTTTTTTTTTTCACAGAGAAAGCTCAGGATCTCCTAAAGGCAAGGTATACAAAAGCAGTCTTCAGACGGATACATCAATCGAAACCGTGCATAGTAAGTAACACGATAATCCTCTATCAATATGTATATATCCATAAAACTTAAAAAAATGGACAAATCCACTAAGTTTTTACGTTTTCCTTTGATTTCAGAAACCACAACAAAAACAATTCTGAACACAAGGATATTATCGTCATCTGAAATCAACAAAAATGGAATCGGTAAACAATGATTCTTTAACTTATCTTATTTTTTATGCAAAACGATTATTGATTGTGTTTGTACATAAAAAAAATCTAACCGTTGAAAACACCAACTTAACTCAGTCTTAATTCTTTATCACTGACTATATTTCTGCGTTCGAATAATAAGCGATGAATTATTGATGAACACGTAAACTTTTGTTTTCTGCGAATAATAACAGTTTCGAAAAAAAAAAAAAACATAAAAAATGAACGGATGAAGACATTAACATATTCTAAAGATACTTTAGTTTCAATTATTGATTCTGTTTTCACAAATAATCAAATTCTAATTTTGTTTGGATGCTATTTTTTCGCGATTAAAATATATTTTATCGACTAAATCAAAACGTTATCAATAATATTGTTTAATAACTTAATTCTTTGTGGCGAGACATAAACCGGCAATCTTAGATTAACTTTAGGGGTAAACTTAATAAAGACAACACGAAAATATTTATGGAACAAAATGGCTCGTCATTCAAGCGTAATGTTTCGCTAGTTTGTCGATAATGAATTGCGCAGTAAACTTTTTCTCATGAGAAAGTTACTCAGAGAGAACGAAAAAATAAGACTTTTTATTATGATAAAAATATTGATTCCATGCAATTCATATCCAGTACCATTCCCAATTGAACCAATTAGTAAAATATTCATAGTTAAATTCCGATCCTGTTTTTCTGTATTTCGTATTCGAGTAGAAATGAAATTAGTATTAGTTGTATATACAAGTGCACGTTTTACATAAATGCTAACAAAAATGAACGGAAACCTTTTATGAGGGCAGCAACCTCTTGAGTGGATAATGTGTAATTCCACAGTGAATGTAAAATTTAATTTGTACATTTTTTGAATTACAAAATTAATAATCTTTCTTTCCTAAGATTATTCCTAAATATTGATACTATTTCAATTGCTACATACTGATTGCATCAAAATTTCAACCATCAATTATGCATGCGTGAATGATATCAGTATCTATTTTCAGTCAATCCAATATATACATTGAATAATATCACTGACTCTCAACGTAATATCATTTTCGAATTTATCATAATCTACTATTGCGTCAAAAATCATATTACAAATGTTACAATAAAGTCAATGACGTGCAAACAAATTTGTAAATCGAAATGCCATAATTGCATTTATTTAATTTCAATTTTCATCCGTCCATCTGCGCAAACTTTCAACTTATAAAGCGCACAATCGTTATGAACAAATATCGAGCATTATCCTGACGAAACAGAATCAAAATGAACAAATTTTCCGCTACATCGGATGTTTTAATATTTACCTTTTGAAACAATTCTCGCAAGGCTGATTTCAAATGGCTTCTTTTACATCCTCGTCCCAACCGTCATATTCCCATCGTTGACCGTTGGCCAAATATCGTTGGTTTCCCTTAAGACGTCACGCGTGAAAGAAAATCGTCGTTGAAGTTTTTATCCTCGTCACACGTACACACCTGACGAACTTGCATTCATCAGGGCGGAGTCTTGCCCTTCACTCTTCCGCTCTAAAACAAAACAACGACATAAAGAACTTCGATTCGCTTCTTTCCTCCAAGGCGCAAGCCATGGTAAACCTTCGAGTCAACTGTCAGTTGTTGGTTCATCGTCGTGCGTCTCGCGTCAAGCCTGATTTTGCTTCCGTAAACCTTGATTGCGATCCAAGGTCTGTCATCCGAAACGCGGTTACGTAACTTTTCGAAGTAAGCATGATATCGTTTCTTCATTTACGATCCAAGAAACAACACCGCTTGTGGAACATATGCTTCCTGCAATCGGTGTAGATCGGACTTAATTATGGAAAGTAAAAGATCATCGTGCAAAACACAAATTCCGAGAATAAATTCTGTATTAAAAATTACTCCTGCGGCAGGCAAAACTTAAGTGGAAATGCACCCAGAAAAAAAAATAACATTGGTCTGACTTGCAATTCTGGAGAAGATGTGAGGATGACGGAAGACGTGATTGGAAGGATGAAATGAAAATCTCTCCGGCAGATGAGTATCTAGAATTCGAAAAGGGGTTCATAATTTGTTGGAGTATAAAATCAAGTGTCAAGTATAAAGTATAATTCGTCAAGATGAAAATTCCAAACTGCCTGCGCTGCTTCAGAGCTTCTGTAAGGACTTCGAGAAATTTGGACTCAAAGGAAGTGATAAATCCGTTGGTAATAACAAAGAGGCCTAGGAAGGTGGTGCGCAAGGATAATACACGAAAGGGTCTACTCGGCTCAGTGGTGGCAAAGGTTCTTAAGGGTAGAAAACGTACAATCGTGGGGACGAAGCGCGCATGGAGACGTACCGTCAGGACACGCGATTGGCCTGTCAACACTGGACCGAGAATAATAAAAAGTGAAAAACACTGTCGTAAACACAAGGGATCGCTTTCCCCCGAAGTTGGTCGAATCGAATCTGACGCAATGCTGGAAAAGAGGTTTCAAAAAGAACTGGATACTTTGAGATTGCTGCTGGACCCGCCACCTTTCTTTCGGAACGAGAGCGACAACTTCCCTTGCATAATCGATCGGGGCTTCAGCACTTTAGACTTCCGTAAAATGAATACTGTCGCAGTTTTAGAGAATAGCGCAGAACATTTGATGCAGCTGAGCAATTTGTTTGAGAGCAAATGCCAACAAGGGAGAATGATTCCGAAAAAGTTGTCACCGATTTTGGAGAGGGACGACAAGATCGCGAGATCTCAAAGCCAAAGAAATGATGAAAAAAATAATACAAAACAGCGTATCTTTCGGGGTGTTGAATTTTTTCTGAATATGGAAGGTACCGTGGAAACTCTAATGGGAGTCGGTTCAATCGAAAGCATTGAAACTGCGCCGAGCTACGTGTCGACCGATTTCGATTCGCCAGTCTCAAGGGGTATGTTTGTTTTAATTGAAATTGAATGTTATTCAGCAGTAATTTCTTTTTTATCTTCAAGCTTTAACGATAATACTTTGGCGTTTTAACGTAGCTATAAAGAGATATAGCTTGAATTTAAGTTTGTAAACGATTCTCTCCGGTTATCCGTGCATCCTCAACGACATAATGCTCTACCGGAAATAACGATTCTCTCTCCCACCAACGAACCAAGTCGTGCGGAAATTGTTCCTCGAACGATAAAGCCTTCATCAGTTTATTAAGTCTAAATAAAACAAATGAACCTGTTTTTTTATTGGCCAATCAAGTTGTTCTCATGCATAATTTTTATAGGTTCAAACGTAATCGTTTTATGTCATCATATTTATCCAAAATATTGTGTAGATTGAAGCGGAAATAAATGATCAAGAATGGTGTAAAACTAATCGGTTTTCAAAAACTTATAACATAATTTTTTAATCATTTTTCACATTTAACATATTCATGTAAAATAATTGTAGCTGATTATTTTAATTAACTAAATGTCTTCATCAAAATAAATCTATCATAAAATATTACATTGAGAATTTGTTAAGAAAATTTATTTTGACCTTATAGATGTTTGTAAACGTGACGAAATGAAAAAAATTTATCCGTACGTCTCGTAAGCTTGTGGTAAACCTCGATAAATTATCAGTAAATTTTTTTTTTTTTTTTTTTTCAATAGTGATCGATAAAAGATTTTTACTTCATTTTTTATAAGTGATTGAATTGGTAATGCCAGAAATTTATGTAACATGTGGGATCGAACGACTTTGACAAATTTGCAACACGTAAGGTCTCGGTGTAAATATATGTTACCCATCTATGCTCTCGCTATGCAGCTGGACATTCGATCGTATGATATTCAATTGCGACAATCGCGCTTATGCTCGAATTCTAAATGAAGTATAGCTGTCTATGTGCGTATATGGGCGCGGTGTCACGGATTGAAGAAGCCAAGCCCGTGTTTCCGCAGGTCTCATCTCCTATCCTTCGCCCCTCGACCTCCTTCTGCCAAGCCCGATTCTAACCGATTCCTGCTCATTCCATTCTATCGATCACTACGTTGCATTAGGTAATAGATTACGTAAACTAAAAATAAGATTCTCATCAATTTTGATCCGTACAAAAAATAAAATGCGTAATGAATTTTTGCATCTCATTTGATTCAACAGATAATTCCATATATGAAGAAATTTTTGTTCTCATAAAAAGTAATGCTTGAACTCAATTTATTTATGATCGAGTAATTTTTTCCAATTTCATATAATAATAATAATACAAGTGAAATGAAGAACAGAATGTTTTTACGGTTTTAAATCAATACTTTTGTTTACGCTTGATGGAAGTTTCGCGAAAGGTGACACCCTCACGAAGTCTCGAGAGGTCGTACCTAATTAGCATCACTCACCCTTGTTTATGCACGGCTCAGAATCTCAAGACAATGCATGAAAAGTAAGTTCACATTATGAAGAATCATGACTCTGCGTACTAATTAAAGCGTCAACGAACGAAACTGTCTTTATACACGTATTTGACTTTTTTTATATCACATTCTGTTTTTTTTTTTTTTTTTTTTTGGGGTTCTTGCACGCAAATCATTGTTTATGATATATTTATTATACTCTATTACATAACTATTACTATATTTTTTAAATTATTTTAAAAATTTTTAAAAGAATATTCTATTAAAGAAGAACAAAAATAGCTAAAGATATTTTAATCAAAAAATGTATACCATATCTATAAGTTTGAACAAATATAGTGAACATCCAATCTTGCATTCACATAAGATCGAAAAATATATCATTTTATATAAAAGATACAGATAAAAAAAGCGATCATAAATATAATATTTTTCTTCAGCTTCTGCAAACTGAAAACATTTTATCGTTCTGGACGAAGAGTAGACACCTATCATACATATCTTATAATTCGAAAATCGCTCGATGTATACACTAGGGAATGAATAAGACGCACGATCCATCTTGTTGATGAAAAATCAACTGCTAACAACAGTAACAGAAACAAATCCTATTTGTCATTTCTAGTGTATCAAAACTGAAGATGCAAGACGTGCGGAATCGTTGGCGTACAAAACGAGGTCAGATACCCCTGCGAGGGTAACGTGAAATCGTGGCAATAAAAGCGAAGGGCCAATCCGTGCAAAATGCGGCCACGTGAAATGAAAAAAATTGTTCGACTGTAAGGCACCCCCCACCGCGCTGGTGGCGCATAAATTGTAAAATGGATGGCGGAATTTTTCGAGGGTGGGGTTTTTGTATTGTGCGCTAGGAAGTCCGTCTCGGAAGTGGTACTGTGCACGAGTCCGGAAAAAAGGGGGGGAGGATTGCGGATGTGTGCACACGGTCCGAGGCGTATGTGTGACATTTTATGGACTAAACGCATGAGTCGTTGTGCACTCGCACCATTACCCGCCCCGATGCGAGACGTACTTGACTTCGCGCACAAACGTGCCGCTACTGCAAGTGTTTGTAGGACGTATTTTACATATAAGGGTGTAAGTATTCGAGCACATACACGTGGTCATCGAGTTTCACGCTCGTGTATGTGTGAACGCATAACTAGCGTACGTCGGATGTCAGACTAGTTTGCATTTAGTGAGTACCCGCGAATCCAAACACTTCGCTACACTCCACTTACTTTCAAAGTGTCATTTTCCGAGTTTGTAAGCAGGCGTGAACCTGTAATCGATGGATCCGTGAAAAGTGATTTTTGGATTCTACTTGTTTCAGATGATACCAGCCGTTACTCCAGTTTGAACGGAGGCCCAAAAAGTTCACAAGACCACACAGACGGGAAAAAAAGTAAGTTCAAGGTTTAATAGTTTACTATGCATGCATCATTTTCGTATATCCACTCAAACAATCTGGAGTCAATCTTTCACCCATGTGCTTGAATGTTTTATCTGTAGCCAATAATTCTTTGATAGAAGGCGTTCGCGGTACGCTATTCCAATACTTTTTCGTGCATTGTCTCTCTAAGCGTTGTAATACATTTTTATCCAAGATTTGTTTAACTCCTTTTCCGTAAAGCTTATAAATCATCTTAGTAGATGGATATATATATATACATATATACTTTATTCGATACGATTCGCCAAACATCGTCCATCAAGTGTAATATGCAAATCACGCGTAATTCATTACACAGAATATGACAATTGTCAATTATGTCATGTCACACGATACTCCTCACAAATTACGTTGTACTAGCAATTTAACTTTCCCGTGTCATTTGAATTTTATATAACCATTTTGTTATCCTCTCGCGTGTTTGTTTGCGAAACAAGGTGCCTGTTGGTACAACATCGATTTATTTCAATGACTTCACAGAACAAGACACTGAGAACTATTGTTACGCCACCGACGCGGAGGAAGGCAATACGAAAATGCCGTGCAGCTCGCGAAACCGACGAAACCGACGTAATCGAAACCGAAAACGAATCCAGCGACCAACCTCGCCACCAAAAGACATTTCAACCTCAGAGGCAGAAGAAGTTGATGAACAAAATCTTATTTCCGAAAATCATTCCGTTACCGAACTAGAAGAAATCGCAGGATTAAATGAGATCCCAAATGATTTGCCCATTACTCAAAATCTTTCGATTGCTAAAAATAGAGTAAAAAGAAACAAATGCAAAATTAAACAAAAACGAGTGGATTCAAATTCTCAACTTTGCGAAATCGTAAATATAAGTACTGAACCCTTGACAGCCAAAGTAGATCACATAGATGGTGTGGGTATAGTAGAATCTGGTTTATCTCAAGATATTAACTCAGTGATCACCATTGTAGAACCATTTGAGATCGTTCAACTAACCTCAAATGAATTAACTTTGGCAAAGAAAAAAGAAGAATCTAATAAAGACGTTATTGTTAAGCACAACGGAGTAGAAATCTCTGAAGTAGAGAGCGATGTTGAAGTTGAAAATAGTAAAACACCCATCATTTCTGAAAATGACTCTGATAGGAAAGAAGATTCAGGTGATGATTCAGAAAAACATAAAATATCAGCAGACGAAGAGAAGAATTTAAGAAATTTCATTGAAACCCTGCAGCTGCCATCGTCGTCCTCACAGAATAATCACGTTCTTCGTCACAAAATTGACGCAGAAAAAATAGCAGCAGCCAGTATCCCATATAAGAAAGCTTATAAACGCGCTATTTTGGAGTCATATTACTCGCAATCGCACGAAGCTCGATGCCTTGACATTATCCAAGAAGAAGGTGAAAAAACAACCGAAGAAGCTGATCAAAATATCCGCGATTTTATCAATGGAGAAATAGGAAAATTTAGAAGAAGTGATGATTATTCGAGAAGGCAATTGAGTGAAGAAAGTGATCATGAAGAAAATGAGTGGGATGGTAAAATGATAAATGTGATAAACGAAATCAATTTGGATGAAAATAATGGTCCAACTTTTGCCGAAAACAAATGTAACAGTTTTAACATAAAATTTCCCAAACATTCTGTGGAGACTACCAAGAATGATACACTCTCTAAAAACCTCATAAACGCAGTCACTGAAAAAGTAACACAAATGACAATTGAAATACAGAAAGACCTTCAAATTGATAATCAAAATGCAATTACTGATAATTTGCAAAAAAATCAAGAAACGAATTTTGCCGAATCTCAAATACCTATTTCCGAAAACGACAATAAAGAACTTCCAATTTCATTGCAGATCCAATGTTGTAATATGAATGAAGCTCCAGAAATTCCTTCTCTGCCAAGTAATATAACAATCTCATCTAGAGGTCAACCACCTATTCCACCGATTCGTACACAAATAATTCGTTACACTTCAGATCAAAATCTATGTTTGCCCGAAATGCAGCCTCGATCGGAATCTCATTCCAACGTGTCGAGATACAAAACGTTAGAAGCTTTATTGAAGAAAATCTCAGAAAATACAATTCCAAGTTATGCCTATCCATATTATGACATCTTGTGTGCTATAACGGAGTATGATTTTCCAAATGATTCGTTTCTAATATTCGATACTATCTCCCAAGCTATTTTAAGCCATAATTGTTCTATGGAAAGTCTTCTAAAATTGCCAAGCTTCGACAAGTTGAATGTTCCGAAAACTATTAGTGACTTAGTTCAGAACATACAAATCAAAGCAGAGAATTTTAATTTTAATAATTTTCCTCATAAAGTATTTAAGTGTGATGATAATGCTAGAAGAAATGAAATAATGAATAATGAAGTCAGTGAAGTAAATAAGTCACCAAGTATGAATAAGAATGATCAAAACTTCAATGAAGTAGAAAAAAAAATTAAACCATCGGTCGATAAAACTATACATGTAATTTCTAGCGAATGCCAAAACGAGCATAATATTTCTGATACTGATATTAAATTATTTGAATGTAAAAAATTGAAGAAAAAAAATGACACGAATGATGATCAAGTAGCCAAGCCTTACTCTAGTTCGAATCCATTGAGCCCTGTTGATTGCTTAGGCAATGATTTATCTAACGGCTTCACGACGATGAACACGGAAAAATTCTATCCACTACAAGCGTCAGTAACGGACATCACTTCCGTGATCGAAGAAGAAGAACAAAACAACAAGAGATTTGGAATACGGCCAAGATGCCTGGGACGATCACCAGTGCTGAATCGCAAGCTCACGTTATTGCAAGGTCTGGAAAACATCAAATATTCGACGATCAAACATTTGAATCACGTACCTTCGAATAATATTTCGAATGAACACCCTCAAATAATGAAAGAAAATTACCATCAGCCTGAATTGTTAACTAATATTTCTTTGAAAAAACTTTTATCTATACCCTACGGATTAAAAGTCATCCAGAAATTGATTAGGTCTGATTGTAATACATTCGAAAGTAACTGCGACCACGCTCAATCTTCGCTGAATAGGAATACCGCAAAATGTGTGAACTCATTGAATAATCAAACAACTATGGGTCACAGACCAAACATTTGGTTAGGCGTTCCAACGGAAGAGAATCCGAAATTGTTAGTTTGTCTTTCACCATCACAACAAGAAAGTCAAGTTAACACTAGTGTTGACAAATTGCTTGACCTTCACACTAAATTCCTAAATAGAACTCGATGTCAAACGGCAACTAAAGTGCCGTGTGTATCTCCGTTGTTATATCATTTTTCTTATGACCCACCTGATTTACCGAACAGCCGCCATTTAATTAATAAATCTGTAAAGCTCAAAAATAATTCAGTTTTACAAACATGTGATTATAAGCAGGATTGCTCAAAGATCACGCAATTTAGTGATCGGTTAAAACTAACTCGCCACACCTCAGCGTCTGATTTAACTGACGATATTAATTGTAACACGGATGAGAAATTTGAATTTACAACAACCTCCGTGACGCCTAATTTTTATCGGTTTAAGTTGGATCAAGCTCATGAAAATGTCGAAAATTTCATGTCACATGACTTGAAAAAAAATGTCGAAAATGAATGTCATTCGACCTCACGGAACAATGATCAAAATGAAGACCGTCTAAAACTCACGCGATCATGTGATTGGTTGAATCTAGCTCGCCGTAACTTCACGTCCGAGTCGTTAACGGATGACTGTAATCACAGCAAAGATAAGATAATTATTACGAAACCCAACGCCGCTATTCGAAACAGAATTCCCGAGCGTCATTATGTTAACAGCGCGTTAATTGTGCGTAGCAACGACTCGCCGATTCGGAATACGACGCCGTTTCGCCGGAGTCCAATTTCCATGAAAAGCGCGATAATCGATAAGTCGCCCACCACATCGGATAGCAAGTGGACACCAACGGTTTGCAAACGGTCTTGGGATTTCAGACACAATGTGAATCCAGCTTTGATCGATGACAAGCCGTCGATGCCTGCAAAGGCTAAGAGGATCGTCACAGTTGATCGTTCTTGCATAGACACTAGAAGTTTGTTTGACAATTGCCAAAGTCCAATCAAAGGCGCTGATACAAGCCAACTTAAAAGAGTCACCGCTGCGGAGATAATGGACAATTTGAAGCAACTCCAAGCTAGTTTGGTCAAGCAGGTGAATGTACAAAGCGAACACTCAGTACCAGAAAGGTACTTTGAAGAGCAACTCGAGTATGTTGAAAAATTGGAAAAACAACTCAAGAAAGTCATTTTAGCAGAAGAGGACAATGAGGTAAAGGGCCAAGTTTCTGATGAGTCTAAATTAACCGAGAGACAAATTTCTTCTGATAATAAACTAAAAGAAGAAGAAACATCGTTTAAGATTATTGATAATGAAGGTATAATGAGTACAGTGATCCGACGAAAAAACAATCACAAAAATCATCAAAAAGTTCTTAGAAACACAACACATCTGGAAAACTTAGGCCAACACAGTCCAACAGATGAATCTTGGAAAAATAAAATTTCAGAGAGGCCAAAATCAACCGTTTTATCAGTAGTTACGAGCGGTGAAGTTTTTCGACAAATGATGTTCGATGAATACGTAAACAAGGTACTTGAACGCGAAGAACGAAAACATCTCAATGTTGTCAAAATAAGTTCTCATGCAGATTTAAATAAAAAAGAAAATAAACCAAATATGAGCACAGTAGAAGTAGAATTTATTGAAAAAGCAAAAAATCGACTACACAAATTCGGAATTCAATTGGATGAATTAGATTCTGAAACAAATGGTGAATTAACGGAAACCGAAAATAAAGAAGATAAAGACTGTGGTGCCGAGGCGAAGTGTCTGGTGGATGGAAAAGAGGTGATGGACGCAAAAAACTTGCCGAAACATTTAAGAGAGTTTTTGAAGATTCCTAGGATAACAGACGATGAGAGCGACGTTGGTGAGTGGTCTCGGTTGCTGCGTGGATCTGAATTATTTCTGTTTAATTGTTGATAAACTAACACGCTCTAAATTTTTAGACAACATGATTCTTGAATTAAAAAAAAAGATTATTTTGATTTGATGAGTGATTGGCATTTTGATTGATTTACACAGTAGATTAGTGTGTGAAGCTTCATAATTTGTGATTTTGAATTATTAGAAATTTTTTTACTAATAATGATAAATGAAATTAAAAGATGATGTTTAAATGTTACATTTTGAAATATCGCATACGTTAAAAAAATTAAAACGGTTGATAAATCTGCATAAAAACTGCACGAAAATTTGCATAAAATATTTTCTATAACTCATGATATATATAATATCGTAATACACTTTTTCAATAATATATATTCTAATTTTCATTCTACTATTCTAGGTTCGGTTATCAAGACACACAAGTATTGCAGATTAGTGCAAAAATATATTTGAGTATATCGTATTCTAGTCAATTATTTGATTCATTTATAAGTAAGTAAAGTAAATGAGCTGCTATACAACATCCCTACTGTTTAAGTTGAAAATAAATTATTTAAATAACGTTGGCTTTCGACTACGGTGTATTATCTTAAACCCTAACACAAACTATTTTCATTCCAAACATATACGAGCATTTTGCAAACTATACAATTATTTCATTGCTGGTAAATCATCCCAAATGTTAATGAATAACTCTAAACATTTCACCATAATGACGCTAATTACTGTGGTTATAAATTCGACTATTATAATACTCTCGATGGACGTTGTTTAAGTGAGGTCTACAATATCTTCTCCCAAAATTACATCGTTAGTAAATTTAACAGTGAATGAGAAGCTCGCATAATATACGAAAATAACATTACATCAAACAAAACAATAAAGTAAATTAAAAAGCTAAAAAAATTAATCAAACATTGGTCAGATCTCGGTTTGATAAAAAAGACACTCTAAATACGTTTTAAAGAAATATGAAATGTCTTAGTTTGTCATCTTATAATACAGAAAATTAATTCTGGAAAATTGCCAAGCATTGCATCGAACCAGATTTTCTCCAAAGATCTTGCCACTTCCTCTATTTTTTTGACGAATCGCTATTGAAAATTGACCCAAAAAGCGCGACTTTTTTCGCCTCGTTTTACCAGCTATAAACAAATTATAACGGGAGTAAGCTGTTTACTGGTGCTGTAGATCGGTTCGCGCGCTGAATTCGGTCGTTTGCTTTGCCTCAATCCGAAATTACGGAGACCCACCATGCGTCGCGGCTCTCTGATTCACGAGAAGTATCGCGCTGCTAAATTTAGGGTCGACGGAAAAAATAGGCCAGTGGCTGGACGTTATAGCATCCCGGTTCACAGTAGGAACCTCCGTCTTCTTTCATCTATTTCCGAACGTTGCGAAACTGGATGAAACGGCGGGAACCCAAACAGACCGTATTTACAGACATAACCGAACCAAAAGATCAATGAAACACTATCATGCGATTGTTCGATTTCTGATCTCGATTAAATTCGTTTTCTGAGATTTCTTTCATTTGTTTGTATTTGTAATTGTTTGCATAGCAAAATATGCATATTGTAAAACGAAATTCGACATAGAAGACAATATTTTCATCGGCTTCAGGCTTATGTGAATCGATTATCATATGAAAAAACTGCTTACATTTTCATTTTGCATGCAAATCAAGAATCATCATTTTCAATTATATTAATTTTTGAGTTTTGTCAGAAGATTGGCATGCTAGTTTCGTACACACTCAGGTTAATGGTATTGCATCTGGGGGATCTAACGACCTTCTGCAAGAGATTGATAAACACTTGACAATAGCCAAGGGCTTTCTGTTTGGTAAAGGTGCGTTGCTTTATTTTCTTTTCTACCGTTAAAAGTCTTAATTAAAAAAATACTTCAAGAACCGAGTACTCTAAAGAATGTAATTTTTTTTTACTTATTCTCTTAATTGTACGTCTCTTCGAAACTTCGAACTTGCCATCTTGGATATTTATTGTTTTCTTTTCTATAGAAATTGAAGTCAAAACGAAAACGTTTTATGCAATTCTGTTGAATAGTGACAATTCCTCGTTTCTCGGAATACTAGTATTGTCATGGGTCACAGAGTTATTGGCAGTAGATAGTACAAAAAATTATATCGACTGCGTCCCTTGATCGCACGCGACGTCCTAACTAATGACAAAGCAGCTTCGATAATTTTCCTTCATGCACCTCGCGCTGTCACTTCCGCTATCGGTCATCCGTCAGACACCATCAGTTTCCGCCAGCAATGTCGCTGCTTTGATATCAATACAGTATGCTCGCAAACATTCAACATTTCGGATCAATTTTGAAAGTAAAAATGGTAACGTAAATTTTTCGAAAACTTATACAAACGTTCAACTGTTATTTTATTTTGTATTTTTTATGCAAAGAAAAGGCAAGGTTCTATTTTATTTTAGAGTTTATTAAAACATTGTTATCTGCCTGAGCAATCACGACGCCTTTTGCAACGCATCAATTCAATTTATAGCTTGAAATTTTTATTACCAAAACACCATTTGAACACAAATTTATGACAAAAGAATTGACGTCAAACAATAACGGTTGGGTGATCCAAATAATCGATCTAAAAAATATATTCTCTCAAATTCTTATGCATATTTCTGTAACGTCCTTCACGTATCAGTAGGTTTTCTTGCTTCAGACTTGAGTATCAAATTTGCCATTCGTAACACGGTTATATCATAGCTATTTATTCCGTGCATTTGCAGACACACATGATATCCTGCGAACAAAAATAAACACGGCATATCGGTAATTGCTTCGAGAAGACGAGTTCGATTACTAGTTCTGTAAAGGGAAGCTTTTGTCATTAACCCAAAGCTCTATTTCTTCTTCAGAGATGGGTGTAACAATATACTTAAATCGCGCTTGCCTAGCCAACGATAATTTTAATCACAATACTGTTTTATTTACAACACTCCCAACATAACAATTGTACACTGTGTTTTATTTGAACTTTAATGGAAGTTCATGTTTTTTATTCACTAAACTAAAATAAATAAGACAGGATTTTGCAATTCAATGATTACTTCAATTTTTCTATTTTCACTCTTGATGTTAATTTATTTACGTACTTGAAACAAATATTGGATGAATGTTTAAAGTTTAAACTGAGTAAATAAAATGTTAAACCTCGTGAAAGTAAGTAACGTGCGGTTTTCGCCGCAAGATAGGATGTTGAATTGTGCGGCAGATCGAAGTAGCCCTGGCACGTTTTCCGTTTACGTCGACGTCAACGTAAACTCAAACGGAGACGGCGTCACTACGAGGCATCGGCGTCGGGACGCCTCAGTCCTGCGCCGTCATTCGCGCGTTCCCATCGCACCCGTAGCGTAATGTTGTAGCTTCAAAGCTCGGGAAGTCACGTTGACATCCGACTCAATAAATAGCGAATACAGTTCCCGCAGCATACCCAATATTGTGACAGTGACTATGTTAGAGAAAAGTGAGTGCGGCTGCGTTGGCCCCGATTCTTGTCGAGTGTGCAAGATTATTGTCATCATTTTTCAAAGCGATGTGCGCGACTGTACGGATTTCGAGTCATTGTTTTCCATACTGTGATCGATTTCCGTTTACGTAAGCGGCTATCAGTTCACTGCCCCAACTCAGTCAAGATGGGAAAAATTTTCACTACTCAGAAAAATAAAATGTGTTAAATTCAGTTCTCGGTTACATAATCGGAGATCGCGTTATTAGATCGTGCACACTGCGTCGTGCCGCTGAAAACAGGAAGTATCGTTTTGTTGTTCACAACTTCCAGTCGGTCAGGTTTGAATAATGCGCGCTCGCTGTGATACCGCTCATTTTTGCACGATAATGAATATCCAATGGGTCGTCGATTTTAATCGACTTTTGTTCATATCTCGAGTGACAAAAATAGTCGATGCCCTTTGGTATTCATAAATCGTCCGACGCAATATTTTTTGACGTTCCGAATTTGACAAAGTGGAACAATTATTTTACATAGGATTAAAAAAAACTTTGTCAAGGAAAATTGCCTAGGAAAAATTCAAATTATCATTTAATCGCTCATTTTTTTGTGTACAGTAAATCTTGTCTTTCTTTTCTTTTTTCCTCCGTTTTCTTTCCTTTGATAATAAAAGATCTTGGAGAACAAGAAACCAAGTTACTATATACACCAGCATTAATTACGTTTTATCAAGTTAATGTTATTACTTCAACTCTACTGTTAATTAACTTTATCAAAACACTGTATTAATTTTATGATAAGGGAAATTAATCGATTCATCCTTTTACGTTTGTTCCTGACTTCATTGATTGTACGTGTCATACGTCGGATAACAAAATTTGTGAGATGGAATGCGATATAAAGTGCAATTCATCTGCCATACTCGTGATAATTTTTATTCGTTTTTTTTTTTTTTTTTTTTTTTTTTTTTTTTTTTTTTTTTTTTTTTTTTTTTTTTTTTTTTTTTTTTTTTTTTTTTTTTTTTTTTTTTTTTTTTCTATTGTATTCATCCTCAGTTTTTTTCAATCTCACAAACGTCACGATTCAAAATGTGGTTATATTAACAGAGCGTCGCAACACATTTAGAAATAAAATCAAACACAAAAACAAATCGATCGGAAAATAGCAAGGAAAATAAACTCACGTGTGGATTACGAGATTTCAACACTCCCGCCTAATGTAACTTAACTTGATTCTAAGATTTGTGTGTATTAATATACCTGATGACACAATTTTTCATTTTACATAAAGCAAATACAAGGATAGTATTTTCAATATTTTGAAAATAATTTAATAAACACATATAGCTGAGAATATTTAATCATGGAACTTAACAAAAACAATATATTTCTTTTCTTCAAAAATTATAAATTTTGTACGGAATATTTTTTTATAAATTTAAGATAAAATTATATCTCTCATGCAAATTTTATCAAAAACGTACGAAAAATATTATTAAAAAATGAAAAATCTCGAATAATTTTGAACTAAATTTTTTTTTTTTCAAGTTTTGTCTTACACATGCTTTTTGTGTTTTCGCCGCTCACGTCTCATCAAGCGTGTTTCTTTATTAATGAGCGGCAGAGTCAGGCATGCAGAAAGCAGCATGGATCTTTGAAAAAACCGTGCGCGTATATAAAAACATTTTATGCTTTCGACATCACCAATAACGTCGGACTTTAAATATACGCATTCACTAGATGATTTTTTTTCAAAATAAATACACAAAAACATGATCAAGTAAACTCATTACAATTTTTTTTTGAACAATAAAAACTTAATCATAAAAATTAATTAAAACAATGGATAACAATTCAAAATATTCCAAGTATAAATTCATCATTGTATGATAATCTTATTCCTAAATGAACGTTCTAACAATATTTAAACGCATCTCTAACATTAAATATAACCTCCATTAAAAGGTGTGTCATTAACAAATTTGTTTTGTCACAAACGAATTATACGAAACAGTGTGTAAAACACACTAATCAATTTACCGTGACAAAATCAAAGCAGAAATGATATGTTCATTTATATCATCTTTTATCAAAATAATTTAACAGCAAAATTCACTTGTTCGTTCAATTTTACCAATCAATTTTGCAATTGAATAAACAACTACGGGAATAAAAGTGTGTACGGCTTGCAAAATCTGAAAACAAAATTGAAAAAGCCAAATAATAAACAAATGACTCGAAACTGCGCAGTCGGATTGCGTGCACACAGAAACAAAAAAATTGTCACTGAGTGTACTTGTTTTTCCATGACAACAATGGGACGTGAAAATGATGTGAAATTCATTTGATACTTGCAGAGAACGTCATGTACGTCCCGACGTTCAAAGCATCGTCAGCGAAGCCAGGTAAATCGTTCGTTATTTGTCAAATGATTTGCCGCTGAACATTTCGTTATTTTGAGATGAGAATATGTGTCCAACGTGACGGATACGTGTTTAACGTTTGTTCATTCGTTATATCAGTGCAATATGACTTGCTGTTAAAATACAAATCCATTGTGTCAGAAAACAAAGCGGACACACTGTTGCGCTGATGACTGTCTTCGTTTTTGCGCTTTGCGATCAATTAATTGACTGTTAAGCAGACGCAATTACGTGCGGACATGATATTTCAACGACTGGTGTGGTCAATGGGAGACGTGCATGACGTTTGCCAAGGTGTGATTTCGCTTTAATTTGAGCTAATGAGTTTTGTCAGATTGAAGTGCTGCACGTGAAGGCGCCCGGGTATAACAATATAACGCGCTAACACACGGCACAAAATCCACGCTTGCTGAAAATGGGG
Source organism: Trissolcus brochymenae (assembly GCA_030523145.1). NCBI lineage: Eukaryota > Metazoa > Arthropoda > Insecta > Hymenoptera > Scelionidae > Trissolcus > Trissolcus brochymenae. The sequence goes on from JAQQRF010000161.1 coordinate 60,892, forward strand.
GTGTGAATCGTGTGCAGTAGCGTGCTCCAGAAATCCTCCTCATAATATTGTCAACGAGCTCCGTCAAATAGCAATTATGCCAGCCGCTAATGTAGCGCCGCGCTAAATTTACATCCTTCTCAAAACCAGATTTCATGCCCATGAATAAATTTGCAAATCGAATTAAATCCGCACGCCGCAATCGAATCGTCTGAGTTTGCATTATTTTCACCCTTTTATTTTGAGCCTGATAAAATGTTTGCTTCGGTAAATAAAAATTCAACTATAAATTTTGTTTTTGAAAGTTTGATTTATTTTGAGCTCGTTTTGCATTTAAAAAAATGTTTGTTTGGATAAATTTTCTGTGGGAATTGAATATAAACATGTTTTTATTTCCCGACGAAGGTTTTTTTTTTTTTTTTTTGTTTAATGTGCATGGTGAAGCATACGGTTTCATTTCATTCAATGATTTTCATTATTCGAATGAAAAATAAAATGAGATTAACTGGAATAATTACACTGTTGAATTTTACGATTATGAAGGACGTAGTATGTAAGATAATTTCTTGTTACAAATGCCAGACTATTTGGATAAAAATGAATTTGAAAATATTATCAAATTTCTTATGACGTAAATTTTTTGAATGGAAAATATGGCTACACGTATTTTGCACGCTTTCTGTTCGAACCAAAAGTGTATTGATAAAATTTACCGACATGCAAAATGAAAACTTATATGCAAAAAAAAGTAATTATTTATAAGGAAATTTCATAAAATGTTTGTTCATTTTCAAATCTCTTATTTGATTGCAAAAAAATATTTTTTTCATTTTTCTTCAAGTGCCACTTGCATGAACGAATAAAATTTAAAAGTGTTGGTTGATTTCTTATTTTCAGAACATTGGCTGAAGAATAAATTGCCAAATAACAGTATCTCAAGCGCGGTGTCGAACATAAACTGCAATAAGCCACAATTTTCACCGTAAACAAAAATTGTAACAAGTGTAGTCGAGTGAAGAAATTTACAACTCGAAATTGCGCCCTATAAAGCTCATATTCAATAAAGTCGTGAATAACGTAACAGTTGCAATAACAGACGATCTAGGCTTTGATTTCTTGAGCCGGTTAAATTTATTTGCGGTCGCAAATTTTCAATTGGCAAACAAGCGACCGGAACGTATATCCCGAAAAGAAAACCGTCCTTTATATAATACTCCGCCAGCCAAGATTATCCACAGTTCATCTCACTTTTTCTCAACTCTTGCCGATTCCCCACCCTGGCTTTCTTCCTTCACCTATATAGCACCTATTTGCTGGCGTATATTTTGGCTCGAGTTATGAATTCGTGTATTTCCGGTATCCAATTTCGTAATATTAGGACGAAGACCTCATATTTAAGTATGAATGAAAAAAAAAAAAAAAACTTCTGAACAGCGAGAGCACCGTTAAAAAATCATTCTACCTCCTTTTCATCTTGAAATATTATACCGTTTCACCATTTTTCGTATAACATTTCGGTAATGCATGTCACTTAACCGGAAGAACAACAACATTTTGCTTGGTTACATCGCTTTTGAAAGCACAGGATGACATAAAAGCTCACTAATAAATGTGTTTCTGAGCAAGAAATAAATGATGATTCACCAATGTGCGTGGAGTGTTTACACTAATGCGGAATGAAAATAACCGCAATGCTGTGTACATTGATTTGTGAGAGGAAATTTGAAAATAATTGGCGCCATTAACAGGTGTCTGGTCACCTGGGAGCGAGCCTACCAAACAGCAGAGTCCTGAACACAGGGAGGATATCGACAAGGATGACGGAATCGCCCCGATATGGACGCCATCGAGCGCAGGACCTAGTCCTCGCGCTGAAAGAAAGGAGTTCCGTCCAGTGCAATTCGAAAGTCCCATATTAGGCCGGAAAAAGAAACCCGAATCGGTAATTAACCATTCTTTGTTTATAAAAGATAAACTTCAATTCATAATTTAATCACAACATAATTATTTAAGAATATAAGAATCATTTTGTTTTCTATTGCTCTATTAAAAAGTATACCATTATTTTAAACAGGCAAAGAGATTCTTTTTGTTTATTTTTCATAAATTGTCCGCGCAAATCTCAACGTGATATTTTACAGTAAAAAAGCAAAGCCAGACATTATTCATTGTGAGCAAAATAAAAAACGATATAGGTACCGTTAGCCGAGGCGCCGCCACCCCCTTGGGAGCAAGAGGAAAACAGAAAGGAGCCGATACAAAGCACAACATCTAGAATTGTAAACTCTCACTCAGCGCCGACACAGGGACTAAATACCCTCGCTGGAGCTCCACGTTTGCCCAGAGCTCAAAATCCCACGATAACTCTTCTTCAAAAAGCCAGAGGTATGGCAATATTTGTCGACATTAACTCAAAATTTCGCAACTGATATTAACCAAAAGAGTTTATTACAAAAGCCGGATTTTCGTTGAATCTTTTCAATAGAGATCAAAAACAATTTTTACATTACACTTTAAACGTTTTTACTTTGAAAATTGGGGGGGGGGGGGGCAAATTCCGACCTCATAAACGAGTTCGTGAGAACTATCTTGGCTTGAATTTAAAAATCATAAAAATTCTCATAAAACTTCTTTTGAAAGATTACTTTTTGTGAAAAAATGTACTGCAAATTTTCAACTGACCTTTGAGTAAACGTCCATTAAAATTCATATGAAGCTGTGGATTTCAAATGCATGATCGATATGATGCTTGAGTTAAATAGCGATAATATTTTTCATTGGCGCACAAGATAAATTTCTGGTAAATTTAAGAACCGTATCCGGGTAAGTTGAAATTGTCCAGATTAAACTATTTTCTGCCTCAAGTGGTCTTCCAATCTTTAATGTATGACTACTATATTCATAATGCTTTCAAAGGACGCAACCGGCGTCGTTAGCCAAGTTAGACTTGAATCCCAATTAGGTTTGCACTCTCAAAACAGATTTATGCTTCTATCAAGTGTACTGTAACACGCAAATTCTCAATATCACCTTTAATTGATGATATACATTTTTACGACTATTTGATGCCACGACGTTTACGTCTTCATCTAATACAATTTGAGCTTAATCAATCACAAAAAAGTTTCAGTAATGTAATAAATTTAGATTTTAGTATTATAAAAAATATAAATCATATCAATTGAGATGATAATTGGAAAAATTTTTGTAAAAATGTATTTGTATTTTATTTCAGAGGGTCAAATTCCCAAAGGGGCAGCTTATTTGGACCAGACTGAAGGCTACGCACGTCCCATGCTAGACGATCCGCTGATTAGTCCAGGCGAAGTTGGTAAGGATGCCATAACTTTATATACACTTTGATTCGAAACACCTTATCATAGAGACCAATTCTGATTGCGTATATATATAGAACATCATATTTCATAAAAGCCAATTACCAAGATGATCAATACAAAATTGTGATCAGAATAGTGTCTCTATCATTGAACCTGTAACTGTAAAATTTGAGCTGATTTTTATATTTGAATCATATCACCGAAAGGTGTATTCAGTTCACGAGTATAATCGCATTATGCATACAATCACGCGACCGTTTTTCACACCGAAGACTGAACAAGAATTTTAATCGACACGTACTCGATTAGTTTATACTCCGAAAAAGGAGTATCAACGTGAAACCGAACAAGAGAATGAATGGGCGCAGGGAATGGCCGATCCAAGTCAAAGACAATGTGAAGGTATTGGTCCAACGACCAGAGATGGCATGCCCCTAGTTTTAAGATCGGTAAGTTCGAAATTAAACATGCAATTTTGTGATAATTAAAAAAATCGCCTCGATTAATGCTGGATGAAACTGAGGTATAATATAGAGGAAATTCACGAATTATGTAAACGCCTATTCCAGGAAGTCAAAGAGGACAACCAAGCGAAATGGTACAAAAAGATGTACGATTCATTGCACCGTGCCGGTAAAAAGGGTTAGTCTGAAATTGCGGTTTGAATTTTTTATATCTTGTACAAAATCTCCGGTTAATTTATTTTCGCTTTTCAAATCCATTTCTAAAAGTTCGTCTAAAACAAAAACAAAAATTAATCTCAACAATTTTCTGGTACGATTAACTCAAAAGCTTATGTAAAAAGATGCTTCCTAAAGTAGTAAATCCTGGATGTATTAAAATTGAACGTTATAACTTTCAGACGACTACGTAACCATCCGCTACAAGCCCCGACGAGGTGAATATCATCTTATTGAAGTTGCAGCTTAATCAGTGCATTTTGATTGCGCGGCTAATATTAACATCCAGTCTATTATTTTTTTGTTGAATCAAACTGAGCAACTAATTTGCTTTCAAATCCGACTTTTAGCTTCATTTAATTGTAGCTTGGCGACGAAAAAGTACTATGTAGAAATTGTGAGAATATGCGGATCAAACATGCTGCTGCGTTTATCTGTTAAAAGTTGGTGCAAACTTACTTTAACTGGAATGAACGTGGGATATAACAATAAACGAGTTTAACATCCGAGTGTGTGTTTTTGTGTACCTTGATCATCAACTAATGGAAAAGCTTGAATCATAAAACAATGTCACCATTGCATTTATAAAAAAATGCAATATTTACTATGAAAAATTTATACATTTTCTGAATTACATCGATTCAAAATTATGCCATAGTTTTATACGTTTTGTTCAATTTTATCCATGTTGTAAACTTTAAAATTCATTTTCAGCTGAAAATAATTCAACATTTTTCTCCTCTTATCGTGAGAACAAATCTGAACTTATTGTTTCGACGTTTTTAAATAATTTTAAAATTGTAAATGATTTAAATCTTTTCATATTTTCTCTCTCTCTCTCTCTCTCTCTCTCTCTCTCTCTCTCTCTCTCTCTCTCTCTCTCTCTCTCTCTTTTCATATTAATAATAGTACCTATGAAATGTATAAAAAATTACATGAAAATATTCTTGAAACATACTTTGTCGTATAAATAGTATAGCAAACGTAATATGCATGAGCGTAACTTCGCAGATCTCTCGTGTAAAGTTACGAGAGATGTGTGAGTGCGTGCATAAACTATCTTGCTTTTATATACGACGAAAAGGGCCAAGTGACCTCAAAAACAATATGAAATGGAATACATACTTTAACGCGCCGGAAATTATTTTTGCGCCTACGTCATTCTGTGTCACACGAACCAGCGAATTGGTGTTGAATGTTTTTTCAGACAAACGTGAATAATAAATTCACACAAATGATGCGTCAGTGATGATATTATTTTATGTGTACATAAACAGTTATGGTGCTTTTTATTAGGTGCTTCATAACTGCAGTCAAAATTTTGTCCCGACGTTTGGCATTGTAATTAAAAATGTTTGCTTTTTTGTGTGTACTTCATCAAACTAATCAAGGGAAAAAAATTAAAGGTTAGATTCTGCAAAGATTTGTATTAGCATCGTTCGAAAGAAATGATTGATTGAAGCAAGAAAAATATTCTTGGACCAAGCCCAATTCTATCTTAACTATATTTTCTTGATCTAAGAAAATTATTCTTGAAGAAAGAGGAAACATCTCAAATGAAAGACAACAAAATTGGTATACGAAAATTATTTTAAGATCGAAGCCAAAATTAAGTTGGTTTAAAAAATAAGTGATATAATGTTTTTAATTCATTTGAAAAGATTCATATACAAATTCAAATTTGCAGAGAACATTTTCTGTTAAAATATTGCAACAAAAGAATGCTCAATTTGTATAAAAGTTGTTCTTTTCGTTTTATTTTTCAGCAAACCGATATAACAATTATGGAAATAGCACCAGGAGCGGCTATTTGAGTGAACCCGAATCGCGGGTCTATGATAAATCAGCCACACTTGATAGTCGTCGGCGGCTGCGCAATAAAGAAAATGATTACCCTATATCGACGATACCCAGAAACAGGTTCGCCCATTTTCATCTCTGCAATTTAATTTGAATAAAAGTACGATTGTTCTTTGATAATGAAAATTGTTGAAAAGTTTCATATCCGAGAATTTTTTTATCCTTCGAGGTAAAACCCAAGTATTGCTGGTTTTATTAGGTGAAATTTAAATTTTAAACTCGTTGTTTTTAGGAGTGGATCTTTAAAGCATTCTCCTGAGCCGTACCGAATCACTCCCGGACGTATTGAAGATTACGAGCCGGGACAATCTACTATATCAGATAAAGAAGCTAAAGAGGTACGTGTCGACATCATTACGAGTCCTTTGCTTCAGTCAAAACAAAATGTGCATAGTACATTACAATTTCGTTAAATATAAGCTTTCAGAATGAGCTTGCGGAACAAAGAAAGTTGATGCTTGTATATTCCTTCACGTTCGTTATTTTTCTTCAAAAATAATTAAACAAATAACATTCAATTTGATTTTCATCAAGTTAAACAAACAAGCAAGTACATCAATGCCCTTTGTCCCGACAAAGTGGCTTGTGAAAACATTTTTGTTTGAAAGAAAAAAGCAATTTTAACTTTCAGACCAAAAACGTTTGTTTTACATATTGATGATCAACGTTTTTACAACTCACGTTGAAAACTGTACGTAATAACAATTGATTCAACTATCAAGCTATCCTCGAAACTAATGCCATTGTTACGAGCAATTCAATTTCGGATGCTTACAAAAGTAAATATTTGACGGAAATAATTGTCAACAAAGTTGTAGATGTTGGGACCAAGAATGTGTGGCGATATAGTTAATTGCTTAGAATAATTAAACAGATTAGGTACATGTGAAAGTTAAACAATTTACCACGAATAAACTTGGCTGGTGTACATCATGAAAAGTATAAGCTTTCAATCGACAATCAATTATAAAATGTAAATTCAATGTGTTGAGATTCAAATAGCAACTTTCATTTTTTTTTTTTTTTTTTTTTCAAATGACTATACACATTCAGTAGCGAATTGCGCAAAGTGCAAATATGCATCGCTGCAATTTATCTGAGCAAAACAATGAAAGCATGGCCCATTAGAGGTCCATCGTACTCCGCGGTTGACGGTTTTTCTGCAATTAACAAGCTAGCGCGAATGAACACGTCATTATACACAAGCCAGACTGGAAATAGCAAGCGATAGCGCTCGAGTACGTAAAAACAAATGGGCAGGTTCGAATGCCTTAAGAACGTACCTTTGACTTAAACACGATTGTTTGAAAACAGCTTTGCTTTTAGCCAACAACTGTATCTTGGACAAGACGAAAGGTAACGATGAAGCGAATGACTAATCATGATAATCATGTTACCTCGCACATTTATTTCTGAGTTCGTGCCGTACGTGGTTATTCCGGCTTAGCCATGCAGTCCATTGCAGCTCTATATTTGATTACTATTTCTTGACAATAAACATTTTTCCCTCACACACACTTTACTTTGATTTTTTCCGTTTTCGTAACAGGTAGACGTGACTTTGAAAAGCTTTGTTTCAACTTTTATACTTTTACCTCAACTTAATTTCAGCTGGCTTTTTAGGGCTTTTTCATAGCAGCTCGCGCGCAAAGAGAATTATCGACGTAATGATTTCAAACCGTCATGTTCTGAGAGAACCAGCTCGCAGTCGCCAAAAACTTTGAACCGCCAAAAAAACATACCAGTTTTCTGTTTCAGAAAACGTGCCACGCGTTCGCATTAGTTCAAACGAAATTTCGCATTAGTTCAAACGAAATTTCGTTTGGTGAACTTTTTTTTCCTCCCAATGTCAAACATCATATGCAATATTGGCAAACGAGTCGTAATTATTTGCACACTCGCTGATCAAACAAATGGAAATTTAGACGCGAGATAATTCTCTCTGTGTTTAATTTATTGGCAAACGAATTCAAAATTCACGACTTCTTAGTGTCACTTTTATTGAAATAATAATAGATGTATATATAGTTTTAACATTAATCACAGTTGATGCCTAACGTAATGCAATTCTTTTATTCTACTTTTTAGTGGTGGGACGAGGTCATGGATATTTTTGATGGGGTATGCAAATTTTTTATTAATTAATATAGTTATTAGCTAATTCTTATTCAATATATTTATAATAAATTTAATCGATGAAATCCTTTATTTGTTGTCTCATAAAAGCCTTACATTTCAATTGTATTAAATAATGTAAATTTTTCTTTAATTAATTTTTTCCTTTAAGTATGATAATGAATGTGATAACTGAAAAAAAAAGTTAAATATCTTGAATCTATAAATAAATCAGTGTTCATGTAACCTATCGATTGATTCTTGTACGAGTATGAAATGACAAGAATTATATGAAAAATCTTGTTATAATTTGCTTCAAGTTTTCGCAAAGCTGTTTTAATCTAACGAGAAGACTATGAAAATAATTTTTCCTTGTGAATAGCGTTTTCATAAGATGCTAATGGTCTTTTGGCTTATATCTCTTTTTTAACACTATAAGTTTTTTCCTTTTTCATGTTGCACTAACATTTACCCATTTTCATATTATTTCTGCAAACGACCAGATGATTTCCTAATGAATAGCCAAAAAAAAACATTTGATTAATAATATCAAATAACATTTTTAATTAAAAAGTACATTCCGATATACACATTGTTTCCTGAAAAGGATCTTTGTTTTTTCGTCTATTGTATTATGGTCCATTGTGCATTTCAGCTTCACATTTTTTCAATGGCAGCCGTTCAGTTTATTCAAGTTTAATTAACGGAGTTCGGTTTAATTAAAAATCGTAGAGGAAGTATAAGAATTTCATCTGCGCAAATAGTCGTTTTAAAATGAAATTCAAATATCATACACAATATGGCAATTCCATCTTCATTTTACAATTTAATCTAAATTAACAAAGGACCTGAATTTGATGTATGATACGTAATTTCGTAAATTACGTTTAACGTGTCTCAAAATGCATATCATCTCGAATCTAACTTTATACATTATAACACCAAGCACGCCTGAAGTAAAATATGAAACGTCATCTGGTGTCGTAATGGTAAACCATGTGGTATTAATTTACCAAACTTTAGTTTAAAATTTTCATTTTATACAAATTTGTATAAAAAACAAAAAACTTACAAATAGAACATTACAACTAATCAACTACAGGCAACAACATTAATCATCTCATATATTAAAATCATCTGTTATCCAAGTTTAACATTATTTGATCAAATCATTTGAATAATACATCAAAGCGAAATCGTCTGGTCGTACTGCTCTTTTACCATCGCATCACACACAAATTTACCACGACCAGCATCAGGAAACCTAATTTCATTTCTAGTTTGGAACATAAAAGATATAAAAAATTGTAAGATAGTAACAAAACCGTTTTAAACGATTGTTCAAAAAAAGTTGAAAGCCACTGTGTAAAAAGCGTCCAATAATTGTTAACTGCTAACTAAAAAAAAGAAATTTCCTCGCTCTGTCTGATGTTTGCGTGCGGACGTGTTCTCTCCATGGACTTGCGTGCAGTGGCTGGATGAAAATGGTCGTGGTAGCAGCGAGGGCCAGCGTTTCGACAAAATGCCGCGTGCCCTGAGCCTCTCCTACAGGCCGGAGTCGAATCGCCACAACGTAAGGGTGCCAAATCTGAGTTTGTGCCTGAAAAGTTGCAATAGTGAGACCCGGATGCGCGATAAGAAGCTCGAGAACGGGGGTCGTCGGCGCCTGGCCGAAGTCGTAGATTCGCAGTCGGTCCTTGGACGCTCGAAGAACGCTCTCTTGTCCGACAAGGCGCGCTTCGTCGACAGCCTCAAGCTCGACTTGAGGACCAACGACGACATGCAATCGGGCCGAATCATAAGACCGCTCGGCCATGGCGATTTTTGGCAAGCAGCCGGCATGCTGGAGGGGAAGTCCAAAAGCTTCGTTCTCCCGGATCGTAACATGAATCGATCGACCCCCCAGATCGGGCCTAGATCGAGCCGATCCACGCGACTGGAGGACCTGTCGTCCTTCTTACCGACCATGCCGAGCTCTCGAAATCACCGTCATCATCGCATTCCACCTTCTTCTTCCACTTCTTCTTCTTCTTCTTCCAGCACCACTCATATCACGCTACCAACACCCACTTCGAACGCTAAGACATCACCATCACGGGTTAGAAGCTGGCACACATCGACCGACAGTAGTTTGCACGCTCCTATACATTTTCTCTCTTTCTCTTTCTCTTTCTCTTTTACTTTCAACCGCGAATTTTTTTTTGTGTCTTCATGCGCGCTATTGATTTCGGTTTACATTCACTCGGCTTTTTTCCACGGATTCATGTTCGTTGAACCTATGAGAAATTAATACCGTCATTGTCATACGGTTGGCCGTGTGTCACGAAAAATTCATATGCATCATCATGGTTTTTTGGAATGCATTTCTCATTGGTACAACACAAACTTGACTTCAGAAATAGTAATTTAGTCGTTTTAGATTCTCTTCTGATGTTTAGTCATAGTTTCGATGAGATTATTCGTGTGGAATGAAAACAAATGTATACAATTCACTTTTATGGTAGTTGCATTTTGACGTTCCTTTTACGAACAATGAAATTCACATGTTTTGTTGTAGACAATGCCGATCCAAATATAATTTAAAAAAAATGGGTTATTTTTACGTTAACAGTTTAGAAAAAACTGGAAGGTTCATTGTTTTTTTTTTTTTTTGTTTTTGCGCCACTACAGGATCGTTCCGACACACGAACGCGAGTATCATTTGCGATGTTATTCGTGGTTTAATCGATATTACATTTTCTGGATTGCACTGAAACACACACAAGACATTCCTGACGTGTCCTCAGTCCACTGATCAATCGAATACCTTTAACCGTTGTAATAACACGATCACGTTGCTTATGTTTTATTCTTAATGAACGGCATGTTTGGAAGTTCCTTGAATATCAAGCACAAAGTGCCTTGTATAAGTCAAATAGGCTCATCATACACAGTCATTCAAGAAAGCGTTGCAAGTTTAACAACGCGAATTAAAACATTCATTTACGAACAAGCACGCAATTATGTCTACAGCATGTATTACATGTGTCGTAATTAATATTCGTGTCACTGGTTTGAATGGTAGTAACTCTAATAATGAATTCTACTTTTGTTTTGCAGCAATACGAGCACACACGCAATTCGAATACGCCAAAATCGTATATGTCTCAGTAAGTATTACGTTAAAAATTCGATTTAATATGAATATAGATTTAAATCATTTTTCTTTTTTTTTTTTTTTTTTTTAATAAAATTTATCACGATATGGTAAATTGATTTGAAGGCTGAAGGAAATATTTGATTTGCAACGTATGAAAACCGTGAATCTGCTGTTACAGAGCTCTCAAAGAGTCAGGTTACGAAAGCGACTCGACGTTAATTTTCCGACGACGAGAGGACGTGAATCCTCTGAGCCCCTTGGAGCAACGCTTAGCTTACAAAACTATTCAAAGGGGTGGCGACGTGCCCCTCCACGGTCTTAGAAAAGCAGCGCCAGAACGCCCCAAAGGTGAGTCTCTCGAGATTTAATGAGAATGAGAATACGAAGATTAGCTTTACAGAACGCATTTCCTTTTCTAGCATTAAATTTTGATGTAACTCAATGAGCCTGTTGAATGATATCTTTCGAAGCAATAAATCATTTAGATCATTGTAAAAGTCATCTCAGAGCAATGAGTAACAATTTATACTAATCGGCATGTCGACCGTAGTTATGGTCATACAAATTCATCAAGTAAAACGTTACATTTTCTTTCTTTCTTTTTGTTACCTTTTTTAATATCTCATGTTTTATCATGTTTGTTACAGCACACATTGCAAAACGAATGTTTAAACTGCATGTTTTCATTGCATTGGCTCGAATAGCTTACCATTCGAGACATTATTTTCACCTTGATGCACCCGCTCTTCCCCAGATCTATCGATATTGGAAATATAATTTTATATATCCACTAGATTTTGATAATCGACACTTTTTTTTACGCAAATTGCACTTATCACGGGAAGGATTCCCGACACGCTGAGTTTAATAAGTCACCGCCGGCTTCACCTTGGTCGAGGGGTTGCAGTAATTTGTATTAGAAGCTGATGCCCGTTCGTTGTAACCAGAGCGCATAAACAAATTTGTCCACAGACGATTCCGAGATTGAATACTTTCCTATCTCGCCAACCTTGACCAGGATACGCGTACACAGAAAAAGTTGTACGACGCCATCATCGGGGTCATCAATGATACGCCCGAAAAAATCAACGCCACCTGTGGCAACAGCTTGCAAGTCGCAGGTCACAAAATCAAAGAGCGTTACTCTAAGTCAAATCAAAGCACCGTTCCCCCCGAAGAGGAAATCTTCTCGAAATAATGAAACTCTGAAATTGTACGCGAGAAGCAACGTGAACATCCTGAAACAACTGCCGACTCGTCGACACCAGCAGTGTTTTATCGAAGAAGGTCCTGCGAAATTGAATTCTGGCTCAGAGAGACAGCGCAAAGAAGAGGGTCAAAAAGTAAAAGTGCGAGCATCGTCGTTGGGTCGATTGACTTCTGATCTCGTGAAAAGAAAATCCGAGACGTGCCTGTCTAGGAATGCGATCCCAGAGAGAATTAAAGTTGAAGCCACTCGGGTCGTACATTCGGTGTCAAAAACACTCCGGGATTCGCAGATAAAGGAGTGCAGTTGCAAGGAAAAGTACGTGGAAAGAAAATCGTTCGGGAAAAGTGGCGCCAGAAGCGTGACGGATACTTCTGCCTCGGTGGTAACGAAAAACACGGAAGTGACGGTTTGTAAACGAGACAATCTCAGAAGTCGTAAAGTTAAACGCGAGACTTGTTCGAGGATAAGCAAGTTCGCCGCTGATCTGTCGTCGCCGTCGCAAGTTCAGAAGGTTCTGCAGAACCAGCGCGAGCGAGATATTAAAGAAACGAGAACGAGACCGTCGCTGCAGACAATTGGCGACAAAAGCGGCAAAGCGTCGCATTGTTCGGGCGTAACTGCCGCAAAGTCAAAGGTCGATAGGAAACCACTAAATGTCGCGACTTCAATAACCAACAAAACGCAAGAAATTTTACTAAAAGCATCGGACAAAATAAAGGGCAAAATCAAGTCGACGATTGCGCAGGAGCCAAACAATAACGGCATTAGCAACAAGAGGAAACGACCGCGAGAGAAACCGCAGACAATTGTCCGATCGAGTATTAACCGACCCAGGACCATTCACATCGTTCCGGATTGTCGAAACGAGAGGACGGAAGGCAAGAAGAAGTTTTTAAAGGGGAAAACTTCGAAACCAGTTGAGCCTGCGTCAAAAAAGCTCGCCGACAAATCGACGAAGAAAAGTCTTGCCGTTACGACGACTGAGTTGACGATGGATCGATTGAAAGAGCATCAAGAGGCTATAAAGACCGACGCGTTCTTTCAACATCTATTTCTGCAAAATCTCGCACCGATACCGCTGCGGGTATTCAGAAACTCGTCCGTGTTGGGACGTGTGCGAATGTTTCAGGAATTGGCGATACAGAAATTCAAATCCGAGCCGTCGCTGCGAGCGCTGACATTTTATTTAGCACACAAGAGGCCAGTGTCGAACTCGAGATTTCGCATTTGGGAACAAGAATCGTTGTCGTCGAGAAGCACGAGTCCCTGCGGCCGATCGATATTCCCGACAATTTCCAAATTTGACAGCATGGATGATATTGAATCATTGGGTTCGTTACGAGGCAGGGGTTACGATTTGAACCCAAATACTACCAAGGAACGGAGCTCGAGCGAGCCGCCGCTAAAGTCGTTGCCGGAAAAAGGAAGGGTGGGTTCCCGACCTTCCTCCCCCACGCCTTCTTCGAAACGATGTCGACTGCTAAATAAGCAGGATTCGCCCTCGAAAATACGTGCCCGGAGCGCCGGGGACGCTGAGGACTTGAAACGAAAAGTTAATTTCGGCTCGTCATTATCCATCTCTAAAAGCACCTGTTCGCTGTCGTCCGTCGACAAGGAGGAGTACCGTCAGTACATTCTAGAGATGGTACATTCAAAAAAGAAGTCAGACAAGTACAAAGACCTGCGCGACTTTTACGCGAGCCTCGAGAGAATGGGTGAACTTGAGAAAAGAACGTCGTGCAGCGACTTGAGACCGAGATTGAGAAATGAGCAGATAATTGATTACGACAGGTGGAAAAAAGTTCGAACAGCGGAGAAGGCGGAGAAAGAGTTGAAAGCACTTTACGATAAACTAAAAGTGGTACAAAAAGACAAGAATTTTGTTTTCAGTACAACGGACGTCGAGCACTTACGCTGGCGGGGCGACATGGGATTAAAGTGCAAAGAGCGATCGGTTGAAAATATTAAAGAACAATTTCGGAGACTGGAGGGGAGGGAGAGTGAGTTGGAGACGATTCGGCGACGGGAGATTGAAGCGAAAAAAGATGCGTACAAACCGTTTTGGCGCGGCAACTCGGTGGCAGATGTAGCTAATACAATTGCAAAAAAGGCCATCAAGAGAAGTGAAGTGGACCGGTCGACCGTGCCATCGCTGCAGCGTAGCCTCGGAGGTAGCAAAAAGTTCTGGAGCAGTCTTTCTGTCGAACAAGTGAACAGCTTGAAGAATCAATTGAACGAAATCTTCGGTAATGACCAGCCGAGGAGAAAATTGTTGTCCCAAAGTTCGTCAACCTGCGAGACCGAATACGAAATTATCGTCCCTCCCGAGGGACCTACGGACGATGCGAATGAACCTGGAAAGGGTTTGAATGTAAGGTGTCACTCGATGATCACAACGGAGGGATACAAATCGAATGACACACAAAACGATGGTTTGAGTCAAACCAAAGGTCTCGAAAGGTCTCTTTCGGATCGAGTGGTCCCATCGCCGATGACTGAAATTGAGAAGAAACGTTTATCCCTGACTCTCGGCCGAGAAGTGCTCGACAAAATATTCAAAAAACGGTCGCTATCTTCCATCACGCCGCGGGAGACTCGAGGAGCCATTGCTGCTGCATCGGCGAGTGCCGATCGCGATGAATCGAGCAGAAATAAAACTGAGCTTGACAAAAAGACGAGTCAACAAATTGAATGCATTTCACCAGTGACCCCCGACGACACCGTTGAGAACACGACGGAGGACTGGTCGAAGGGACCACCTGTTCTGGTCGTCGAAACCACAGAAAGCACTGAACCGCTGGCGAACAACGATTTCGACAGTGCCACCGACTCGGACAATTCCGTTAGAACGATCATTGCAAACGACGAAGTACCGAAAAAAATTGAATTCTTCGAAAACATGGGCGAGACAAAGTTGGGCTACCTGTCGCAGAGTTTCACTGACTTGAAAGGGCTGTTTGGCGAGTCGACAGCGAAATACTCCACCCTCCCAATTTATGGCAGCCGATCACGTTCAACTTCACCGCAAATGGACTCGAACGGAAGAAGAGGAAAAGGATGGAGTTCTTCCGGCTCGGCGGACACTCTGAACGCGCGACAGTTATTTCAGCAGTGCTCACGCGAGCGTGAATTCGAGAGACCACGCAGTGCCAGTCCGTATCGCGCTGCAACTGCGTCCAGCTCGACCTGCAGTCGCGAGAGTGTTTACCAGCGCGGCTCGCCCGATCCCGAGAGGTATTGGCAGACCTACTTGAAGCTCATACGTAATGGCACAGTGCGCCGCCTGCGGGCCAAGTACGAGAGCCTCGAAGACCTCTCGAACGACCGTGCCAGGTTCGCGAATTATGGCAAGCGGTTTCCAAGCGACCCGGAAATAGCGCGGAGTGTTCTCCGAAAGGCCTCGGAGGATCACAAAACGAACGTCATCAAAGCAAAGGAGATCCCTGACGTGGCCAGACTGCGCCGGAAGTACGAACCGGGCCAAACAAAAAGACGGGGTATCTCGCCGCCGATCCCACGCGTGCCTTTGCGCAAGCAAAATTATTTGATGCCCCACATCAATGTCATCAGCAAGATGGCGGAGCTTAAAAGTTCGAGCACGTCAAGGTCCCCGAGTCCTGGTGCTCTCGAGGCCAAGCAGTTTGAAGCGAGAAGACCCGTGGGTCGAGCGCGCGACAAATTTGAAAAGTGCTCGATCCTCGGACAGATGTTTACGTCGGCACCGGATGTGCACGAGCTACGGGATGTGGCACCGTACTTGACGGGCCAGTGGGTCGCACACCAGTTCCCCAACCGGCGCGATAACGCGCGGTCATTGTCGTCCCCTCCGGAACTGGGCAACCGGCACATGGAAAACGGCATCAGTCCAAAGAGAAAATCAGAAAAATCGCGGTCAGCATCGCCGTCGCCCACGAGAAAGCCAGTCTCGATCTTGAAGCAGTCGCAGGAGGAGACGTTCGACCCGAGTAAGCACAGGCCTAAATTCAGGTACCAGCCGCCGCCACCCACCGTAAAGTCGGAGAGGGAATTCGCATCTTGGTGGCCAGCTTTGCCCACTTACACTGCAAGGCCCACGGTGACTTTCGAAGGTCCTTAGCGTGATATTAAAATTGAATTAATTTATACAATGATAAGCGGCATTTCGCGCTGTTTCAATACCGATAGATCAGACAAATGTTTTGAGTTCAATTTGTTCAAATTTGATACATTTTACGTTAGAGCGGCTAATTGTTGTTTTCATTATTTTCGCTGATTCGTAGAGTACTCGAACCCACCACCACCGCCGCCAAAATCTCAGCACTACAGAGGCGACAGCCAAGGTAATGCGATTGACTAACTCGTTTCAAACTATTGTTACGGATATTTTGTTTCATTCATTAATGTTTTCAATTGCAAGCTGATGTTTCAATTTTTTTTCCGCTTTGATAATGCGATAATAAAGCGGTTGTATTCAGTTATGCTGGTTGCGTGACTTCGTCGCGTGGTTATTTCAGCGTTCATTCTTAAGAAGACACTTTTTTTTTTTTTTTTTTTTTTTTTTTTTTTTTTTTTTTTTTTTTTTTTTTTTTTTTTTTTTTTTTTTTTTTTTTTTTTTTTTTTTTTTTTTTTTTTTATAACTATATTGTTTCAATGAATATAACATCTTGGTTTTCATTTAAATTTATTTCTTACAAGTTTCGTTGTTTTGCTCGATTTGTCAATGAATAATTCATGAATGACGATAAAATTTTGGTTTTTAATTAACGTGAATCAGAAATGATATATTTGATGCAAATAACAATTGTAATAATTTCTCGTCAAGTTTATCATTTTGTTGTGAAATGAATTTTGCGTTACTTATAGTAGCCCTAATCTCACGTGAACGATCGCATCATCGAAGCATGTTTGTAATTGAAATCTAACATACATTTTGAGGTAAAATAAGTGTTCCAGTAATGGGCGTGAACAGTTATAACACATCCGGTACTTCTGAAATTTAACTGACGATCCGGAGCACGATTCATACTGGCGGCAAAACGCGAGTCAATTTCTGGAACATTTATTTGAATATGAAATTGCGCTTTGCAGTGAATTACGCTCAATGTGTATCATTGTCTGGCTTGCAAAATTGTGTGCCATCCATGTTTGCATCGTGTTGCACGTACATGAACTGTTTTGCATGTTACGATCAGATCTATATGAGTATTAATAGCATTGTATAAAAATTTATAGAACATCCATTATCGCGAGTGAACATTGAATTACGCAACGCTATGGGGAGTGAGATAAATTTTCAATAATTGGGAATATAAATATCACGGTCATGCAAACGTTGCGGAATGGAAGGGGAAACTTATGATTTAGCGTGGACGTTTTTTTATCTACTGTAACCGAGACACGGTAATCCATACTATCAGCCGTTACAATCTATGCTTCGGTTACAACTCTAGAGTCATCGTTTGAAATAGACACATGACATTGATGACATAACGATGTTTCTGCAATTGAAATTAATCAGTCAAGTCACAGAATACGTAGGTCAGGGTTGATCTAACTCTTGTCAAAATATGAAAGTTTAAACTTGAGATTTTATTTATGATACCAAAATTTATCTTTTAAAATGAAATCTTTCGATTATTTCTTATCTTGGAACAATGTCAAAAAAATGAAACTTCCAAATTCCCTTTGGAATTTGAACAAGCTGGTTCAATGTCGTTTGAATTTGAAACCTTTATTATTATTTTTTTTTTTTTTTTTTTTTTTAATGAAGGTTTTGTGTAAAACCCATGAGAGTATAACCTCGACTAAAATTAACTTCTACTCAGCTCAAGTTTTGTTATCACTGTTCTCAGAGTATTGTGTGGTCGACAAAAAATTGTCCCCGTCATGGGACGTGTTTGCGAAGTAAACAAGTGACGGAACTGCGACGAGAATCTCACGTTAACGTTATGGAATCATCGTTAAATCGACGAAAATACACGCAAATGTAAAATACGCGAGTCAGCCATGCCTAGAAGAAATTGCCAACGGTCACGCCACCGCGACTCACGTGCAAAGTACCTTAAACGAATTTCGATCACCCTTAAATGAATGCCCTCCCGCGAGGACGTGAGAAATTGTCGTCGTGCTGGAAATAGTTGTACTCACTTCTAAATCTTTGGCCTATCGATTTCTGTTTATCTCAAGTTGATTATCAATTGATTGTTAAGAATTTATGAATGTCGAAATAACAAAAGCCAATGATTTCACGAGACACAAATTTGGTCGCAAAATAAACCGGATTTTATCTAATCGCCGGATGAAATAATAATCGTTATCTTCATATTAAACAACGGCAACGTCATGCTTTACCGTGTGACCAAAAAAAAGTGTCTTTTTTGTAAACTTGTTTATGAAAACGCTGTTTTGAACAATTTTTTTAAGGAGAATTTAAGTGAACAGTTGAAGTTAAATATACATCGTATTTTGTTATCACGTTGATTACTTTTATGCGAATTTTATGTAAATTTGATGGAAATACAAAAGTTACATAAATTTTTATGTAACTAATTTATCGTTGCTGAACATAGTTCACTCATGAAAAAAAAAAAACCACCTTAAAAGATTTTTATTCAACTACATCGATATAAAAGCACCAGAACAAGCGTTTAATAGACGAACAAAACCTATTATTATATATACTCTTCCTTCGATAAATACCCAGCATCTAATTTTCCATAACTTTTTATATTCGTCGTAAAGTTGTTTTTTTTTTTTTTTACTCTTGCATCCAACAAAGTTGAAGAAAATTAAAACTTTTTTCTAAAGAGTATAAGATTTCTCCGTGTTTCTATTTCTGCGTTGAAATGCAGAAGCAAAACACGAGATCAATTATTCCGTCAGGAGGTTTTCATTTCTGTCGCACGTAAACATTACCACCGATGATTAAATCGTCAACAAATTACACTTGCGCTCAAATCCGTGTGTCCCTCGCACAATGAACTTTCGCGGTTGATTAGCCGCGCAAGATGCATAACCAGTTTTGAACAATGGGTAGCGCGGGCTTGCGGGCGACGTAAAGCGCGCTCCGACGAATTATCATCGTTTGAACGGGCGTGACCACGTGACAGCGGTTACGGGGAAAATTATAATCAGCGCGACGTGAAGTTGAGAGAGGCAATGCGAGAGACACACGCCAGTGTGTTGCTCGGTACATCTTTGCGTGACACGCGGTCGCTTTCGATGCGCTTCTACCAGGAGCACAACGCAGTTCTTCAGTCGAACACCTATACGATTGTTTACCACAACGTGTGACGCGCCGTGCGATTCATCGTATTTAAACGTCGCAAAAAATCGTGCCGTAATTGCGTTTCCTTATTCGCGTATACACGCGGCAATTAAAGTTATCGGCAAAAAAGTGTGAATCGGGTGGGGAAAAAAAGAAGTTGATCAACTGAAACAACCAAAAATTGTTCATTCTTTTTCATCTTTGATTTTATCAATTATTTTGTTCGGTTTTAGTGAAACTAAACGTAATACAGTAAGAAAAAAGAAAAGTAAAATTGTTTTGCAATTGAAAGTGGTCGTTCGTGGCGGCGAATGAAACTTTAATTTTGGTTAGAAATTTACGATGTTTCGCTTGAGAAAGTGTGCAACTGAAAAATGAAGTGGAAATTTGTAGGTCAGACCGCGGGTGATGGATAAGATTGAGCGATAATCGTGCTGGTGTTTTGCGACGCCAGTTCCTCGCAGCTTTGAGTGTCTATAAAAGTATTTCCTTGTTGGTTTCGAGAGCGCTTCATCCAATATATAAAATAGGCGTCGGATTTATTTTATATATATATATATTTTTTTTTTCAAAAAATCGTCAATCCTATAGCAGCCAGAAAGTTTTATTGATCACGTACAACATATTTGCATGAATTATCGTTGCTCGTCACGAGCATCCTCGTGTATTTCATTTCTTTCATATTTTGTCAAATTGTCGTCCAATTTTTGAGTAGTTTTTTTATTTTTTATTTTTTTTGTTAACACCGCGGTTAGTGGGAACAAAAAAACGTGTACATTGAAATTTTAGAATCAATCACGCAGACATTATCAGAGTCCAATCAATAAAATGAAATCAACTGGTTCCCGTGACGATAAAGTTTAATTCGATCCGATGAAGCGTTCATATCAAATGCGACAAATCTTCGCGATTCCGAGTCACTTTATCGCGGCCCGTTAAATGTTGCTACAACTTACAACATTGCAAGAGAGGTAACGGTGAAACGATAATTATCAACTCATAAAAAGAAATACAAATACGAGTCACGCCGCCGATGATATTTTAAGAGTAAAATTAATTGGCTGCGAACACAAAGGCCCAGAGCAATTGTAACGCCTAATTGTATATATCATTGCAGCTAATCTGCGAACGTAAAAGTATATTAAAATATCTATAGAATAGAGCGTGCTATCACACGTGTTCCGATCGCGGTGAAACTTGCTCGCGTCTCGTGTATTTGAAAAGAACGCTCCATATCACACGACGAGTCCTCCTGCAATTAACACGGGAACAATAAACAGTCGTCCGATGTGAGAGTGCAAGTAACATCATTCTCAGCGGAAAAGGGATAAGAGTCGGAAAAAATCGGTCCTGTTCTCATCAAAACACTGCGAGCATTTTTGAACGAAGAAAGTATACTGACACCTACGTTCGTCACGCGCGTATTAATCAACCAGTTAACCCAATTGCACGCGTTGCATTTTAATCGAAAAGTGTCATCTAAATACTTGTGTGCATGAGACTCTACCGTTTTATTTATTTATTTAATTTTTTTGTAAATGTTTTTTTCAAAATGAAATTGTTATATTTGGCTAATCGATTACATTGTATCATTAATTAATAAAAATTATGATTAAAGTTATTTAAATGGACATTATTCGAAAGTTTATTAATCTACATCTGAGATTTAAACTTGCCGTTTGTAATGGAAGCTTGAGCGATGCCCGAACAGCCCAATATATTAATCAATTGTGTTAAAACTTCGGCCGTTAATCAATGAAGATTTTGTAATTAAATCGGTAAAATAGAAATCAACTAATCATATTTGATCACACGGTATTGAAGGACAATTAATTTGTGTAGTCAATTTCAAATATACCATGCAAAGTTTTTTCCTTGATAAATTTCATTACTGTTCGAGTTACAGTCAAGTTAACAAAAACTTACGAATCATATATTGTTGGATTCTTCGTATTTCATGCTATGTAATTAATCAAACCTATTAAGTTCAACTAATGAAATATCCCAATTATTGAATATTCTAATTGATTGCGGATTAAATTTAAAATGATTATTATTAATAAATAAACGATAATTTAATGATTTAAATCTTTCAAATTGTTAATAAAGAGATGAATCATTATTTTCAGTGCAAGCTATAATCATGCTTATTTTAATATTTATCACATCTTTCGTGCATTAATCGATACCGGGTGGATAATCATGCATGGTTAAACAGAATTATACATAACAAAATCTATTCATTGCAGTCGATCAAACTTGAATTTATTATATATATATCAGGAATAGTAATTTTAATTAATTTATTTCGTTCATTTTATTCGCCTCAGTATCTCTTAATTCAAATCTCGTCTCAACCAACTGGTCTCGCCAAATCACCACAAACATATAACCGAGAAAAAAAAAGTTTCCAAACTTCACAAATAATTTGGTTCACAAAATACAGGAAAATTTATTTCAAAATTTCTGTCTTCAACCGAAGGTTGTTGCTTTACTATTTACACGTTTGTCTGCCAAAAGAGCATGTGACCTCGCATTGCTTGCAACGCGCAAATAAAATTATGCCGTACAACGCAAAAATAGACCAAACAATTTTTTCTCCTAAAAACCCGACAGTTGTGCAACCCATACTGATTCGCGTCGTCCAAAAATAATCGGAATTTTTGGCCGGTTCGCGCGTTTGACGACAAAACGTCACAAATGAATCTCAATGAGATTAACAAATTTTCAATGTTTCATCATCATTCGTAATTTAGTAAATTCACAGAACCAAGTTTCATTTGGATTCAAATTTTAATCAAAGTAATGAACTTCCAAAATGAAAAGAAAAAAAAATTAATGAAGCAGGATCTCGAATCTTGATGGCAGTGCAACGTTTAAGTAAATCAACAACCTGAATCCCTCGTCATCAGACGTAAAAAGAAAAGTGCAGTACTAATTTCATAGACAAAAAAAACACAGAATCGAGTGTACGAATTTTTTTACGAAACGTAACATCAACTGGCCGTCTAAATTGCACAGCTAAACAGATGATCCGATTTGGATCTTCGTCAGAGCGCTTTTTTGCAGGGATGACGTGGGATCAGTAGATCTATAACATGACCAGCGAGCATGACTTAGATGAGAACCGCCGTTCGAAGTGAATGAGTTGGAGAAGTAATTCTGACCGTAAGGTAAAGAAGCGTGGCGATCTTCTCGAGGCAGGGGCATTGTCTCTAGCCTGAGGCCCCGGGGCCCCTTCTTCATAGGCCCGCAGAAGTTTACCAGTACTGCTCGAACTATCGCGAGGCTCGCCTCGTCGCACTCGCTCTTCCGTTGATTAACACCGTGTTATCTGCGAGTAAAAAATTAGTCCAACAAGAATATACGTTTATTTTTTTTTTTTCATTCTATTATTTCCAAAAGCGAACTAAATTTCGTTTCAAATTGTCCACCTCTTAAATTATTATAAAGTGATACAAAAACACGCCATCAAGCGACAGCAAACAAATGTAAAATCGCGCAGTTTTCGTAAACAAAAACATTTGTCAGCGTTTAGAATGACTGTGATCGGTGACTTTTCGCGGTTGTGTACCCTCAGGTCAAGTGTTGTTTACATCAAGCGGAAAGAGTTGTTTACAGACGCGCGATTTACATCACCGAGACCGAAGCTTGCACTTCTTTTATTTGCACACTTTCCTCGCGAAAAGATTAGTCGGGCGTGTGGTATATACAGTGTCATTTATAATAGATATAACAGAGCGCCTTTGGAAGATGCTTCGCGATGACGTGAAGATCATGTGAACGAAAAGTTGGGTCACGGTTATGGCCGGCGATGAACCGACGTTCGGTGCCGCGAGAACGCCGCCGCGGCAAGTCGAAAGGGCCCGACTAGCCGGCAGCATCGATGACCTTGGACGGATCTGTTCGCGTCGAAACAGAGGCTCGCGAAAGATGAGCACGCTCGAGCGCCACCTCGTTCAGCATAGGTCAATGCCGAAAGTGCAGAAAGCCGACCTCGTTTGCATCCGCACGAGTCACGACAACGATCGGCCCAAGAGGCACAGCGTCGAGATCGGGACCGTTGATCGTGACAGATGGTCGTGGAAACCGCGAGCCGAGTTCGAGCAAACCTACTTCGGCGACTTGGACTCCTACGAGGGCAGGTCTAAGACCTTCCAGGCCAGTCGGGAGAGACTCCACGAGATCTTCGAGCACAACCGGTACCTAAGGCGCAAATTTTTCGCTGACATGCCGGGATCGTCGGCCCCGAACCTCAAATTCGGAGGCAGCAACGCTGGCACGGGATTCGGCAGCACGGAGACCGTAACTAGCCAGAGCAATCATTCCGGCGAAAGCAGCAACGGACGAAAATCAAGAAACGATTTCAACAGCGACACACCGGACTCGGTGCAACTCAAGGAAAACTCCAGGTCTTATGAGCTTTTGGCAGACCTGAATGGCGATGTCAATGTTAATAAGTCCAAGTTGAACACCAAGATGGAGGAAACTGAGACCGAAGGACTGAGACTGCTGAACCGGTTGGAGTCGAAGATCGAAGAGTTCAAGTATCCGAAATTTTTAACAGACAACGGCGATCGCGAGTCGATCGCGTGGGACGACGATTCCAAATCGGTTACGACGGACGTGTTCTCGGAGAAGAGTAATCTTTCAGAGAGCCTGTTTGGGAAGTCGATGCCGAATCTCAGCAAACTGGGGGAGGAGAAGAAATCGGTAGCAAAAATATCCGTCAACGGTGACGTTCGCGATTTGACAGACTCGTTGAAACCGGCGGCCGATTTTTACCGGTTTCGGGGATGGCCGGCGGACTCGTCCGAGTCGTCCGACGCGGAATGCAAAAGCTCGCAGGGCAACGAGACGCCGCTGTCGGTTATGAACGAAAGTGAAGACCGCAAATTACCGATGAAAAATTGCAGCGACGAGGCTTCTCCGCGGGCGAGCGAGGCGGCTGTCGTCGACAGTGACAACGACGAGCCCGTTGTACGACGCAGTCGAGAAAGTTTTCTCAGGAGCAGCCAAAGTTTGCTCGAGCTGTCCAAGTCACCGCCAGCGACGAAAATTCACCGGCACAAAGACATCCGCAGAAACCGGAACGCGCTGCTGCGGGGCTTCAACAAGTCTTGCAGCGACCTCTCGGTTCAGGACGAGCTGAGGTCACCCAAGCTGGTAAACGAGTTCAAGCACTCGTTATCGGACCTTCGGAGATGCGCCAGTTTGGCATCCACCTATGACCGGACGAGTTCTTCGAGGCTCTGCTCGGTTGAAAGCAGATCCAGTAGCGGTACCAACAGTCCCCTGATGGATCACAGGAAATCAAGAACCGGAAGCACGCTTCCCTTCGTTTACGGGCCGATTCCGTTTAGTCAGTACAAATTTACGTTCCGCTGTAATTTACATGTTTGCAAAGTTCGCTACATATTTATGCGCTCTATTTTTATTGGTTCTGAAAGATTTACAATTAGATTGTTTTGATTTGTTGGCATTTTCTGATCGTTTTATTGAACAATTTCAATTCGGAGCTTATAATTGAAACAAGATTTATGCCCGGTAATAATTGTTTGCATTTTTTTCGGAGGATAAATAGAGGTATTGTAGTGATCCACTGCGGTGAAATTATTCGGACCTTAATTAAACCTGCTTTACTTACGCTCGTAGATCTACAACCACAAGTGTATGAGAACGGTTCGGGGGATTTTAAGTAGTTGCAGGGTAAACTGTTTTGCTTTCTAGTTGGTCCTAATCAGGTCACATGTTTATTAATGCAAACCGGGCAGAATCTTTATTGACACTAATCACCAATAATTGGCACGCTAATTAATTACAACTGGAGATTCTTTTATAACGAAAAAAACGAGTTTAGATAATGAGTCATTTCGTAAGATAAAATATTCGAATGAAAAAATGCGTGAAATTTTTGCAAGTTTGTGTACCCACAACTTTGCTTGGCCTTGTCCCAGTCACAAAGCTGTCACTTAAACGACTTCGTTTCACGAATTTGGAACGGTATTGTAGCGCGGTTAACAAGTGCCGGTCCGGAGTTGGAGGTACGAAATTTTCCGCCATCCGTCAAGTTGGAAATATTATTTTGCACTTTCGAGGGATATTTTACAGGATGGTTACTTATTTAACGTAACTTTTGAAAGTCCACGAGACGTTGCTGAGTACGAGTATAACTAACCGAGCATTAAGTCTTAATCGTCACTGATAGATAGTTTGAGGATTCGAACCGTTCAATTTCACGAGCAGATCGACAACTTGAACAGTCCTCCGATAAAGGGCATTCAGGGACCACATTCAATAGGCAAACCCTCACGAGACTTCGTAATGTTCTTACCCACGAGTTTGTGGATAAGTTAGTTCGATTACTTCTATCAGAGCAGACCCGCGGTACTGTTCCGAACAAGATTTCACGTGATTTTTGTATGGATTACAACTTGTTTCAAGAATTATAGAGTGATTTAATAACGGTCGCATTTCAACTTCTTGACAGATTGGAATTCAAACAAATTTGCAATTCACAAGAATTCCATTTTTCAGATGAAATTTGTTCCCTCTCTGGATTCGAATTAACATTAATTTTAAATTCGCCTTCTCTTTTTTTTTTTTTTTTTTTTTTCATACAAAACAAGGTATCTTCCTCTCGTGTACCACCAAATCAAAACAAAAAAGAAAATAGGACCGAGTGCATATTGCAAATAGGCGTCGGTGTGCATGCGCGCGCGTGAAAGGATTTACCGCCACTATCGGTCCCACCGCACGTTTCATTTGTAGATCATGTCAGTATACCAACATTTCTACCTTATGAGTGACGGATGTCGTTTAAATACTCTGCGATCGATAAACGAATTTCGCGTCGTTAATATTCCAATGTTTATGCCGGAATGAATCCACGTAAATATACCAACCCGAACGGGACTATTACAGTCGACGGAATGTCGTTCACCACATGCACATATGAACTTAAATATTGCACAATAATTGCCGCGAAACCGCGTTTCAGTTCGCTACGATAATTAAGTTGTCACTTTAATTCTTTTCCGAACCGCTCCCGAGCTAATTACCGTAATTGATTGGAATGGTAATCGGGTTAAATTATATGGAACAAATTCATTTTTAATCGTAACGTGCATATAACCTTTTACTGAGTACGACTAATTGCATGTGCATCACTTTCGTTGCGGATTCAAATTCCATTTCATTGTTGCGCGATCGAAATTTCCGCCAAGCTATAATGAACAAAAAAAAGAAACTTCTGAAACTCGGTCTTCCTCGTGTTGAAAAAAAACACGTTGGTTTCCCTTCAGACGTCACCCAAGTTCGTTTACTGCACTTTTTTTTCGACTTAATTAAGTGGATTAATCTAGTTTCTCCGTTTCGAGTTACAGGAATTTGCGTGCTGATACCGTAACAATTGAATTCATTGTATAATTAGCATGTTATTTTAATATGTAACAATTATTAAACGTCGCTTTCCGTTTCGCTGTCACACACGCGTGAAGCAATAACGTAATTTCAACCACTGAAACATTAGTAATGAGTGTTACGTAAGACAACTTTGTTGATTAGAAAATTTAACATACACTGAATCAGTTGAGTTTAACATACCGCTGATAATTCGTTTGAAATTTTAACATGCGATTTGTAAATTAAGATTCAAAAACCACAACGTCAAAAGAAATTAACTATAATTAAAATCAAATGAAATGCTTGGCTGTATAATTTTAAAGCAATCAATCATGCACATCGGTGAAAAACGACAGCTAGAGAACGTTCACAAACCACAAAACACTATTTAATAAACGGTCTTAGTACATTTCCATGGGGGGGGGGGGGGGTAGTACTTTGTTGGGTACCATGAGGGCGAATTAAAACTTTCCAGTGAGTTTCAATCATAAAGATCAATCCCAGTCACTTATTAATTTTTTTGACATTTTCATGATATGAAAAAAAAAAAAAAAAAAAAAAACAGGATCATTATCATCGTAACAAGAAAAGGAAGTTACAGATCTGATGACTTGGTGTACACGTTTTCTAATGGCGCTCGTTTCACAATCTCAAGTGTGCCTATTTCATATGATTCCGAGGTATATGTGTCAATGGGAAAAAGAAAGTTATTCCGATTAGCATCGCCGAACGAAATTATAAATCTTAATCTTTTGATACAATCCATAACTAAACGCACAGTTAGAAATGGTAGGACTCGCATCTCTCGAATATTTCTTTTTTGTAGTTCTCAATGCCATAGACGGAAAAGAAATGCCAAAATTATGATAAGTAGATAATTTGTACCCAAAAAAAAAAAAAAAAAACATTTTTCTCTTCAAGAGGTAAATAAATATGAACAAAAATTCATCATTTTATACTTGAATGTATAAAATCCCAATCAAAATAAATATTTAAATTTGAACAGTATCGTTCGGAACGATGATGTGAAATTCATTTTAAAATATTTAAATGGCTCTCTCAATGGAAAATAGTTAAATTTTGATGGTATTTAAATTTTTTCATAGTTCGAACATATTCATTTTTCCTAAATTCATAAGAATTTTTTCGCAATAAAACAAAAAATATCAAACCAACGAAGCCAACATTTTTATCGAAAGTTTTCATATAAATAACTGGAAATTATCAGAACGAAAGTCAAGATACAAGAAAAAAAGTTACTCGTGCAAAAGTTGATTTTTTTATTTGAAAATTGGTAACTTTTAGGATTGCTTAGAAACATGGTGATTCGATATTAATTTGGATTAATATTTGTGTAGAATCTCCGAGGCGATATGTGGAAGGCGATATAACGATTCACTACCGATCCCCGGTGCGCACCGAGGCAAAGGAGTTGCTGAGCGAAGAGGAACTTACTCGCAGAAGTGCGGAGAATATGCGCCGAGTTTATCAAGAGGAACGTCGCCGAAAATATCTTCAAGAACTTCATGATATTGACTCCAGACGTCACACTGATAATTTTATGTAAGCATCTGTGTACACTCAACTAGAATTTAATGCGAAACTTTATCTGCTTCGGAAAAAGTTTGATCTTTAAATTTCACTTTTTTTTGTTTTCGGTCAAATTTTTAGACCCCATGTTTTGATGCGACATTCGAGTTGAAAGTTAGTTTTAAAGTAACCACAATCTGCGCAAGTTTTTTAACGAGATAAATCAGTGCAACTTTTTGCACCGTGTTTTACACAGACTACAAATAATGCAATTGTGTTTGTTAATTCTTCGTGGTAAAAAAAAAAAAAAAAAAATGCCGCTCGCATCGGAATGAAAATTTATCAAAATTAAATTCCGGGCAAATGAATCGTTCATTTTTCGATTGGAATTTTGATTTCACGGTGAACGGAAATCCTACGTTTTGCAAATTAACGCATCAGAAAAAAATGGTAACTGTTTCAACTATTTTTATTTCCATATTTACGTGTATAACGAATACATCCATATTTACAAGTATATTTCTTATTTATATGTAATATTGAAATTTCGTCTTATTTCATTCGATATTATTAACATCGATTCGCATTCAAGTATACATACCTCCTGTATTTCCGTCAACTACAATATAATACACGCATTAGTTACGACTTATGAAGCAAAATTCCTCATCGACACAATTAATTAAACCATTGTTAATTTGTACGATCAGTTATGTGATATTAATTGAAATATAATGAGTTCAATTGAACTTAATTGATTTTGCAGCAACGATGTGAACAAATTGTAATGAACTTGTTGAAAAGCATGGAAAAAGACAATCGTGATCATGTTGATTAATATTTTCATTTGTCTGTTTCAGTCCATCGCAGAAATCACCAATCTCACTAAATCGGTACGACGATTTTATTGATGACCTTAGCAGTTACCGGAGTAGATCTCAAGATCCAACACCAGAGCCACGCTTGGTTGCACGGGCCTTGTACAATTTTGTAGGACAGTCACCTCGGGAACTGACATTTAGAAGAGGTGACCTTATCTTCGTCAGACGCCAAGTTGACAAAAATTGGTACGAAGGAGAACACAATGCCATGGTCGGACTCTTCCCTTTCAATTATGTCGAGGTAAAACGAAAGATTGACTTAACTCTGAAATCACTTCTTTTTTAGTTGATACTCGAATTATATATCCGTAATCTCACAAAGCTATAAAAACATTACTAGACGCTATTTAATTTACCAATTTATGACCACTAAAACCAACAAAGTGTTTTTGAACAAACGCGCTCTAAAGCCCACTTTTATCGTCCCAATAAATCTTGTCGATCTCTGCTCAACAATAATTGTGCGTTGTTTAGATTATACCGTTCGATGGAATGAGAACCACACCCAAAAAACCGTACGAAGGACAGGCGAGAGCGAAATTCAATTTCATCGCGCAAACCCATCTAGAGTTATCGCTGGCAAAGGGTAAATATTATTCTTTCTTTTTTCGTTCGTATTTGTTTTTAATGTAGACAGATAAAGGGATTTCTTGTGACGGTTACAATGACATCGTTTTGTGATTTCAGGCGAGCTGGTAGTTTTGACGAGAAGAGTGGATGAAAATTGGTACGAAGGTCGGATTGGTAACCGAAAAGGCATTTTCCCAACTTCCTACGTGGAAGTTTTAGCCGAGCCAGGAAACAGACCAGGTAGAACTGAAATTATCATAATTTTGTTCCAAGTGTAACTGAAACAATTATACTTTTCATGGTTTTAATATTTGAGAAGTTTAATTTCTTTGCAAAGAATGTTCATTTAAAGTGCACCAACGTTGCCTATGCATATTATCGGAGTAACAATTCGTGTTTCCGTTTCAGAAACACCTGTCCAGAGTAAGCCGGTAGCCTCACCAGCAGCACATAGTCTTTTATCCAACGGATCTTCCGGCGGTAAATTGAGCATGGGGCCTCATCATTACAATCCATTAATACCCAACAGTAACATGTCGCAGCCCCACTACAATTCATTGGTAAGTATTAAATCAATAGCCGTTAACTCGACCATGATAAAATATCAGTGACACTGTGACGTTCATATTCATCAATTTTGTGTGACATTGTTTTCAGCCGAGATGTGCAGGAAACAAGATGCAGGTTGCTCCGGCGGTGAATGAAACATTACACATTGACACTCACTCGGAACCTATACCGTACGTTTGCACATTTATACATTTTGAATCAAATTGAATTAAGGTCATTCTACTCATTATCAACATCTTCACCTATAGTCGACATTTTCATTCATTTATTCATATGACAAAGTATACAACTTTTTCCAATATATTTTCTCTGAACTTTTGTCAACTTCGGTCAATAAACTTTTGATTATTTTTAGGTACCGAGCGTTATACAATTATAGACCCCAAAACGAGGACGAACTGGAACTGAAAGAGAATGACACGGTGTACGTGATGGAAAAGTGCGATGACGGCTGGTACGTCGGTTCCAGTCAGCGAACAGGTTACTTCGGTACCTTCCCTGGAAACTATGTTGAGAGGTTGTGAGGCCAACTGAAGCCTCCCGAGTTCGAACTCGCGCAAAAGTCTTGATTAAGCGATCCCGCCCAACTGCGGGATCGTTTTATTACCAAAGTGCGACGAGCGTTTAAACACTTCCAATCATAATCGACGACTGACTGTAATTCTTAGTTATAGTAACGCTAATGGTAACACGGCACAATAAGCCAACTGAATACCAAATGTTATATTTACCAAACAACTTTGAGATGCTGCTTTACATGCGTTATCTAAACTGAAACATAATTATATGTGATTGTCAACGGTCTTCCTCAACATGGAATTTGCGTCAATGATGCAGTCAGAAAACGATGGTCATTCGTCGAATATTTGAACGTCGCTTTTACCAAAAATATTACTTAAGTCTAAGTTAAAACAAAATCGTGTAAGTAGTGTATAAAACAAAAGATGGTTAGTGTAATTTATTGAGTTACGATTTTTCACGTTCACGCTAACGTGCAAACACACAGAGAAAACATTCAATCTGTTGTTCTATAATTGATTTATCGCAAATTTATTATTTTTATGTAAAAAAATTTGTTTTGTTTGTTATTATAATTTGGTTGAATTTATTGTAAATGTTTAATTTTTAATCTTGAATTGAAACATTCGGTGGCAGATTTTCTTAGTCGCAAAAGTTTTTTAAGCACTCGTTTAGAACGACAAATATTTTGTAAGTAAACAAAAATTGTTAAAATGGCTTTTAAAATGTTTTAACCCAGATCATCATTAAATGAAATCGATCGGTCAATATAAAAACGTCTATATGAAAGTCTGCTACTACTAAAATTGTAAAAACGAGAAATTGTACATTTCCACTCGATTGATAACAATCGTTATTGCAAGGAAACATTGAATTTTCTCTCTGTTTCAAAGCGACCGATATAGCTAATCCAAGAAAAATCGCTAGATTTTTTTATATGTGCCGAATTCATGCTTGTGTAATGGAATCATTAACAATCATATCACGATGTTATAATAATACAAATATATTGAATGGTTTGTAACTCAATTATGCCATTTTCTGGCACAGACCTTAACGAACTATCATAATCTATCAAGTTGTTGAATATATTGAATGATTTTATACTTTTAATTGTACGACTTGAATCAAGACTTGTCAAACGAACTAAAATTTGTCCAAGAAAATTTTGATGTTCGCATAGAAACATGTTTTGTAATAAGCGAAATGATAAAGCTTGTTGAATTTTTATTCGGAATCAAAATTTTGCTGTTATACCCAATTTGTATGCCTTTTCAATAATCAAAATTTGTAAAACTAAAACATTAAACACTGATGTATTATAACTAGAACGTCTAACACTTTGTGGAATTAATTTGCACAAAACTTGACTATCAAAGATAACAAAATCGTCGTTTTGAAGTTTCTTTCGAATTGAAATAACTGGTCAAATGTATAAACGAAATCCGAAGACCTTCGTATTGTTTAGCTGTTTTGTATAAAATACAACTCTGTTATCACCTAGCAGATATAGCTTTTTAAGACTTCATCGGTATCAATATGAAACATCTTCTACCTGTGTTGAGTATCTTTTCAACTGATTATTATGTGAAATGTGATAGTTATTGAATAATTAGGTGAATGTAGTTAAAATGTGGCTCCTGTAAAATATTACTTTCAGTTCTCAGGAATATGGAACAGTTTCAATTAAGAAATTCAGCATTGCGTCTTTCACATAATAATCTTATTAAAAATCAGGAATCGTCATCTCTATCAAAAGAATGGTCATTTTAACAAGTAGATTGCAGTCACTATTTGAAGTTTGCCTTCCCAAATTGATATTTTTGTAAAAATTATATTAACGCGTAGATTTAAATGGAAGATACAAGATCTATGGATGAAAAAAAAAATTAAAATAAAAAAAATGTGTCGACGTAAATTGTGTTACAAAGCGAGAGATATAAGTTGAACATATGTGCAATTATTTGCGAGATATTGGCCCAAACAAAATGCTGATCCGTGTACTATGCGTCGAAGAAACGGCGCGGTTCAAAAGCTGACAATACTAGTAACGCTACTAAAAATAATTTTTAGAGATTATAGTAGACGAGAAAGAGCGTCATTGATGCGGGCATTATGGAACCCTGTACTTTCCAGGCCACGAGCTTTTCTCACTGACGAACTTTGTAAATCATAACGATACAAATCACTCGCAGAACGAAATTTCATTTCGGCTCAAATAGAAATGTGATTTCGTTTTTGCGAGTGCTAACAATGAGCAGGCTTTGTAGTCGTAAAAGTTAAATATTATTATAAATGAATATAGCCATAAACGTTTGTGTAAGCACGAAAAAAATCAACGTATACATATCTCGTCTATATCAAGCGCCGGTTGAACCTGCGAATCTTATAAACATCGTATTGATATTGAAACAAAAAAAATGAACAATTCGCAATGACTTCAATTTTTATTGAATTTTGAACATGGCATTTGAATTGAATTTATCTTTTAAAATTCAATAAAATCAAATCGGACAATTTGTATCTAACATTTTTTATAGGTATTATACTTGTTATATACTGCGAAACACTAAAATCATATTGTTTAATCCGAACCTTATTTATCCGGTTTATTTGCACTAACAATGTAACTTTGCATTGTGTATACTTCGAATACAAAAATAAAACCTAGTCTACGATTCAATAACTGTTTCAATTATTTCTTCAAATCTGCACTACCTGAGTGACAGAATTTAATAACTGTTCGATGAATCTGAATGTTTAAGAGTTTTATTTCGTTTGATATTTTTTACACGATTCATCAACTTAACTGCCTCAACTAGGCTAACATCTTTTTTGCGACTGAGGAGCAGGTGGATACAAGTCAGGATTTTTCGATCTGAAAAATTTTCCTGGAATACATTCAGCCCAAGGTTTAGCCATACATTCCACCGTACCTTTGCAACCAGTCAGTGGACATTCGTCTTGTAAACCATTTCTATGGAGACAAAAACACTTATAGTGCAAATAACTGTTCTTCATTTCTGGACTCTTGTATTTATGTGTACACTGCGAGATAGTAGAACAAAAAATTAAAGTTGAATACTATACTAAGGCTATACATATATCCTAAAATTTAAACTTACTTCTTCATTTCTCATTCCACTATCGTACGTCTTTTTCTGCCCAGCTTGATTTTTACATTTCTTGGGCTTATTTCTTGGCAACGTTTTTCTTTCAGTTTCACACACTGGGCCCATCTTCTGAGTTTTCGATTGGTTTGGAGCTGCTCGTTGTTCAAGATATGCGTTTTGCTGACTATTCATTGAAATAATATACCAAATAGTTTTTATCATATAATTATTGTCAGATAATGTCTTGACATGTAAGGAACAAAAGTCTACCATTGAATTAATTCCGCAGCAGCTCTCAGTCCGCAAATAAGGTCAGTAGCAGCGTTCATCATCTCCGTTTGTGTCATTTTTATGATTTTTGTAAGATGTTTTTCGGTTTTATATAAAAATAGTGATTTAAAGACTTTTAAATTTTGCGTTACGTAAGGTCTAATAGGAAAGTTAAGTTAGGTTTGAAAACCTGTCATCCGCGGTGAATGTCAATTTGATTTTGAAGTTTAAAAAATTATGAAATTTATGGAAATTATTTATGAAATTTATTATTATTATGAAATTATTATTATGAAATTAATATTATTATATTATTATTATGAAATTAAAAAATTATGAAAAATTGATAGAAAAAGAGATAATTTTGAATAATGTGAAATCTACAATTGAAATAATGTAACTTGTTTTAATTTTATAAAAGAATGGGTAAGTGAAATATAACGAGCATTAATATAATCAGTTTATTTTTTTATTCATAATATTCATTTAAAATATATATTTATAATTCTATATATTCCTGTATAATGAAAGTATTTTTAAAACAAAATACTTCTAAAACGACATTAAGTAATACAATTTCGGTATACAGTCAACGCATCAGATTGTACAAAAAATCGTAGCAATAAAGTGTGTAATCATCTGGTTAATTGAACTCAACGTACAAAAGTCATGCTACCGAGATCAAATTTTGATGCATAACATTTCAGACGCATTATACAACATAAGTACTCTACAATTTTCGTTTATGATGATCTACATATAGCGCAACTAGTATCACATGTATCATTTTAAATTGTCGAACAAGTTCTCTCTCATCACATAATTCAGCATGTGCACTAAATTATTTAAAAAAAGGTACAATTAAACGAAGTGGTAAAGTATCCGACGTACAAAATATTATTTACAACAAAAACGAAGTCATCGTTATAGCCTATATAAAAAATCACATTTTCAATCGACAATTATACAGTTCGCAATAAATTGACATATATACAATTGAATCTGAGTATTTCATAACGACGTAGATAAATAGGTACAAATTAATTTCACCCGCGAATAACAAATTCCACAAATCAGGTAACAAAGAAAGTTCTTTGACACAGAATCTGGACATCGCACTGTACGCAGAAATACTTATTCCTTTCAATATAATACAATACACAATTGATCGTTATAATTAAAATTCAACATACTGAACGATTTACAAATTTCAAGTTCACAAACACAATACATCGTTAAATTTGTACGAAAGTAAAATTTTCATGAAGGTACTTTTCGATTATATCTAAACTAAACATTAATCAAGGTACGGGGTTCATTCGAGTTGAACTTGTTGATTCTTCGGCCGAAATCGTGACATATAGAAATCGCAATCTACGCAATAAATCGCCGGTTCTGTAACTTGTTTCTTCCTACAAAGATGACAGGGGGCAGCTTTTGGGGCGACTTTTTGCATGATGGGTTGACTTCCCGGGGTAGCTGTTTGTTTCTGTGGTTGGAAGTGCATTTGTTTGGTTTGCGTAGGAATGGGCAGATGCTGATACGCTGGGTACTTAACTCCAGTCGGTACCTTGCCATTTGGGACCCCATTAGGATAAGGCTGGTTGGGGACCAATGCACCATCTTGTTTTTGATTTTGTCTTTGAAGCTGGTAACCGTTCACCATTGCACCATTAGGTGGCCCCTGCTGATAATTGGCTGGCTGCGGGGGTGGCTGATACTGTGGTAAAGGATGGTTAGGTCGAGCTTGATAAGGAACAGACTGATAGGAATACGAAGGGTAAGAATTTTGAGCCGTCTGATTTTGTGTGGCAGTATACTGGTAGTTCTGATTAGAGGGGTAATTATTAGGCTGTTGTTGAACGGTGATAGGACTGGCTGTGTGGCCTTGGATCCTCTGGTTCATTACATTCTGAGGTGCCGAGACTTGCGTTTTGTTCATGTAATTGTGTTGCTGTTCCATCCGATAGTAGTTCGAGTAGCTGTTCTTCTGACCGTTGGCCTTGGCGAGCGCGTTATTTTGAGGATACTGATTTTGCATCTGAGTTGGATAAGGACTGGCGGGTTTTTGAGTTTGCGAAAGAGGGATATTCTGGTTCCGCATTTGCATCTGGGGATACGGTGAAACAAATTGTGGGTATCCATTCTGAGTGTACCTGATTTGTTGCTGAAGTTGCGGGGAATAAGACGCTGGTGTTTTGTTCTCTCTCGGGACATCCGGATTATCATTGTTATTGTTATAAGGGTTGTGCTTTTGAATCGAGTCGCTAGAATTTTGTCTGGCAAAGTTTGGGTTCGGAACTGGATTGACACTACGGAGTTGGTCCTGGAAAGGTGTCGCAGGAATGCTGTTAGCCTCGCTCTTGAGCGGTAAAGTGTGCTGTTGGAACTTCATCGGTCCGCTGCTTTCTCGGTTCATCTCAGCTTCTTGAAGGCTTCTTATTTCGCAAAGTACTTGGACAGTCTCTGGTTTGTTTATAGCCGACCGAAGCACTCGCTCCAATATTGGGTTTGGAATGTACGAGTCTTTTTCGTCGTCCTCCGCCGTTGCCACCAAAACCACTTGATCGCAGAACGAGACGCTCTTCTTCTTACCTAGACGGCGTTTAGGTTTTTTCGGATTCAAGTCATCCTCATTGGGTAGAATCGTTGTATTTTGAATGGTGTTTTGCATCGCAACTTCGCTGATGTCATCTTCTGGATAATCTATTGGAAGACCATTTTCATGAGGTAACGTTAATGACATGGACATGAGGGCAGCGTTCAAACTGTTCTCCTGCAACCCGCAAACATTTTGCGAAGGCGGGAGGGAAATGAATGTATTCTGACTAGAATTCGATTCGAAACTTGAATTCATCACGGTTAGGCCGTCCGGTTTTGAAATTTCTTCTTGGGGATCGTGTTTCATACCTTCTTGCATTGTTAATTCGATTGGCAGATCTGCAGTTTGTGGCTTTTGTGGATAAGGCTTGACCTCCGACTCGGGTTGTTTGACAGGAGGCAGCAGTTTGATCTGCTCAAATCTTGCCGCCATGTCTTTGACAGACGACGACACCATTCGTGCACAGTCCGGGACATCCCGACCTTGCTGTTCCATGACTTCTACACCGTTCATCGATTCGCAGGGCTTTCTCGCAATCATGGATCCTGGTTGGATCTGCGCCACCATGTGGGGATGCCTGACTTTGCATTCCTCGTTCTTTTTCATCTTCCTCTCAGCTTGCTTCGCCTGTAGCTCGCGCAACCAAGTTTCTCCACAAATTTTGTCTTCTTCATCAGCCGTTGGCAGTTGATTTCTCTTTTCCTCCTGATTGTCAGCCGTCATAAGTTTGTCACGTTTCATCTGCAGTTGAGCCAGCAGAGAATTGATCTGTTGAGCTTCGATTGTCTGTGCCTGAGATGACTGCATCGGCTGAACTTTGCTGACATCGTCGCATCTGTTAGCAATCTCATCGATCGGAGGCGGAGGTGGTGGAAATTCTTCGCTGGGTTGTCTCGAATGTGAAACTGACACCGGAGCCGACGGATAGGGAGGCGGCGGAAATTCTTCGCTAGCTTGTCTGGAATGGGAAACGTTTCCATTATCCGGATAAGGTGGAAGAGTTTCCTGCTGCTGTTGCAGCTGTTGTTGCAGTTTCGGTGGAGTGTGCTCATTATGAATATCCGCCCGAGTCACAACGTAAGTTGGCTCGTAGAGAATCCCATTAGCATACTGAACGACGTCATCCTGTATTCTCGGCTTGTTATAATTATTCTGTCCGATTTGATTCTGGTTCTTGTCAACGTTGTACGACGACGGCAAGAAGGGTAACGACTGCGGCTCAGAAGAATATTCAGCGTAACTACTAGCCCGACTCGACTGGTTCGCCATTCCGGTATGGCTCCAGTAGTTGTTTTGCTCTTGGCTTGCATTCTGTGCGTCACCTTGTTGCTCGCTGCGCACTTCTCCCGAACACTTAGACTTGCTAAGCTGCGAAGTGGTCCTGAGTGGAGGCGGTGGCGGCACCTTCGCTACGTGCAGCACCTTGCCAGCGCTGCCGTGGAAGCTCTTACGCATCAGACGGCTTCTTTCGAGGTTTGGATTACTGGAACTCCCATTGCTGGCGAACTCGAGGTGACCCTCGGACAAATATCCACTCAATGACTGAGACAAGTCGTTACCTTTCAAACCTACATTCGAGTCATCAACCGACTGCTTTGGTAAGGTGCTCGTTGACGTGTTATTGGTTGCAGGTTGACCGTCTTGTCCGTCCCTCAGATCGGGCATGCTCCGATTTTTTCGCCTGATCAGTCCCCCCATCAGAAGTTTTCTCCGAATTTTGTGCTGCTTCTTGCTTTGTTTCTGATCAGAGCCTTGGTTGCCACTGGCTTGAACTTTGCCAGAATTAGCATCCGATGCTGCGACATCTTTCATTTTGTCGGCTTTGCTGGTTTTCGGAGAAATCGACGATCGGTTGGGCGCGATCGAGAAGTCTTTGCAAGTGTTCTTATTACGTTCCTCACTTCTCGCGCGCTTTTTGTCCTTTTTGTCGTCGTCGCATCGTTTTGCGCGACCGAACAGTCCGGTCCTCTGAGTGGGCTTGTCGTACAGCATGTATTCGCCATCCTCGATTACATTCACTGCGGTTGGTTTGTTTCGCAAAGTCTTCTTCTTGGGAAGGGTGGCATAAATTTCAATGCTCTTAGTTGCTGGCTTGTCAACGACAGCTGGTGTATTGACTAAGAGTTCGCGACTATTCTGTCTAGAATGATTTCCTTTGTCTCGTGAGCTCTGACGCGAATGCTGCCCTGATTTGCTGCTTTCTCGAGAGTGTCTTCCCTCCGGCGAATTTTCTGTAATCATAAAATTAAAGTTAATTTGTTATTAGAATAAGAAAAATGAAACTGAAATCCAAGCCAAGGTGTACTAGAAACCTCACCTTCTTTCTCGCCATTAGCTATGGCTTGCTCTTGCAATATTCTCCTGTGCAAGCTCCGTGCCCGCATCACGCATGTGTTATGCTTCATCCGTGCGCTCGTAATCGTCTGTGGGTTATTATATGGAGCATCCATTGCGGCTCTGGCTTTATTGCTCGCCGCGTTGCACAATGCAGCGGCCGTTCCAAGGTCCCCCGCATCTTCCGCTGCTCTCGATTTATCCAGCAGAGCGTCAGTTTCCTTGCAAAGGCGCTCGCAATCATCGCCAGACATCGGTTGGTAACCTTCAGGGATCTGAGCCAGCTGCAATATTTAAGAATTTTGATTACAAAATATGTTTCCCAAGATTCGTTGGTACTGTACGTGATTAGTTAGAATTGTTATTAACCTGTAGTGTGTGCTTCAACCCCTGTTGAAGAGGAAGACTGTCGGTAGAAGACAAAGAATAAGAATCGTATCCAGCATCATAGTGTGCACTGCTGCTGCTGCTAGAAATCTCGCCAGATTTACTGGTCGGGCTTTTTGGGATCCCAGTGTTTCGTTGCATCTTATTGACAATGTACATATACGGATTGTCCATGGTGGTCGAGGAACTGGAAGACGCGCTGTTCCTATCGCCTGACCAGTTTCCTGAATCCCTTCTGCGAGGAACATTCAAATGTTCGGGAATGCTGATTCCGTCATGCGGTGCGGAACCAGTGCTTAAACTCCTAGTAAGCTGAACATGCTGCTTTTTCTGTTGCACCTGATGCATCATCACCGTCTCCACAGTCCTCCGATTGATATACTTCTGATCGACATCTCCATCCACAGCATCGACACCTTGGGTTGAGAAAATCTTGTTTTGGATGTCTGTCAGGTTTTGATAATCACTGTAGATTCGTCTCTGAGTGTAAATGTTCGCTGGACAATCGGGATTCGGCGTTATAGCCCGCCTTGCGGTGTTATTCAAAGACGGTTTTTCCGGACTTGGAGTGATGGATCGACGAACATTATTTTTCGTCGGAGATTTCATCTCGTTTGTGCTTGGAAATGGTGTTATGACCTTAGGAGCATTTTCTGTGTTTACAGGCGTTCCACCAGGTGTTGCGTACAAAAGCAGTAAAGGCTGGTACCGGCCTCTTCGACATTTTTCCACCACTTGTTCCCAGCGCGGTCCTATTTCTTTGACTGTCGCGTCGTCAAAGTAAATCCAAACCTGCAATTTTTCACGATAAAATGTTAGTAAGCGGCTTACACAATTTTTATTGACAATTCATACTTCAACTCGAGTTAACTGACAGAACTTACCTTTAGCTTAGTGTGGAAAAAGAATGTCGAATAATGTTTTCCATAATACGTCACGACTCCAACTAAATTATGAACCGTGGAAGCGCCCCATCGAGAGTCAACTACGCTGTGAAAGACATCAGTCAACCTCAAAGACGTTCCTACAGTTGCAAAAACGTCCATGATGTGTTCCAGGGAAGGTCTTTCGCTGTCCCAAACCACTCCAACCGAAACGATCTCTGGTCGGTTCATCAGAGTTCGACAAATCTGGATCTTGGCACCACATGAGCTCTGGATAATTAAATTTTTGCAATTAGCAAGAATAACGATTTTTCTGTTGGAGGATGTAAGTTTGACAAAAACAATTGACGAGCAACTTACAGGACAGTCACGGATATCACCCATTCCACCTGCTCTCCTCAGGAGTTGTCCAAACAAATCCGGACTGTTACGGTTGGCTAGTGGAGTTTGTCTAGCCTGTGACGTCAGCGCCGACGCCGAAACATAGTGCACCATCTGAAATGATACCGAGTTGTTAGTTTATCTCATTTTTAGCAAACACTTTTATATTCGATCAAACAACAAGAACGAGATTGGCCTTGGCCGGCTCCAGCACCATTTCACTCACTAAATAGAAGTGGAAAATGCTTGTCATATTTAACCTTCTAATTAACATCAACAACCTCAATTAAATCTCTATACCATTCCTACGTTTTCAAGCTTTCAATCAACCTTTCATTTTAACTGTTGCAAACATTTACTTTTTTTTTTTACTCGGTACAAATGGTTCCCAAGAGCTTTATATCACTTTGAATCAAAATCAAACAATCTTTGAGCTTAACTGAACAAGAAAATAAGTTGCATCTAAGCTGCCCACGGGAGGATTTCATTTTATCCGTCGGCCCAATCACAATATCAAGAGCCATAAAACGACGATTAGCTAAGCGCTTTAACTTTCTCGCTTCCGATATTTGATCGGCTTCTAACCGTCTGACGCTGTACAAGGGTTTCAAGAAGAAGAACGCGTGAAATCGACGGATCAGTGAGTAATGACCAACGGTACGAGCAAATGTCGTATGTTCCCACGTAATTATAAATGACGCCACCTCCCCCGCAAGCTGCATCTTTAACTTTTGTTGTCTCGCTTTATTGGATCCCTGTATGCCCAACAAAGGTCAACCCTCGAGCGGTCGTTTTACACTCGTTCCAGGTAGATTTCCGAATGCATTATGCCTGTTCGTTTCAGACGTGGGAAAAGAGCCGCAAGGTGGGTTCACTTTTGTTCATCGAAATTTCCCAGAATTGCAAAAAAAAGAAAAAAAACGGAAAATGAATGTTACCAATGAAAACAAATCAATGTGCATGCAGGTTGCCAGTTTTGTCCTTTCTTTTTCGGGGACATTCATGACGTTCGATCAGTCGTAAATTAATAGACTCGAAATTCTATTGAAGCTTACGTGGAAGGAGGTCCTTCAGTGCGACAACTAAGTGGAACTTGAGGATTTCAATTGTCACGAACAAAAATTTTTCTTTTTTGCTCGAGGCACGAGTTATGGCTAATTTTTATTACCGTTAGTAACGGTTTGGTATTTATATAAGAGACATTCCGCTTATTCGATTTGAGTTCAGAATTAGCATTCAATTTTGCAACAGAATACAGTATATTTTATAGGAATCGGGTGTTTTAGTTTTACCTGGGTGAATGGAAGGGGCTCGGATGTTGCACCGCAAGCCCCGCAGACGCTTTGCTCCACGAGCGTCATGGCGAATTTCTGATGCGGCACGCAGTGACGCGCGCTGCACATATCCTCAGCTTCGCCGCTCGCAATATGCAAATGAATGCGCAGCAAAATGTTCTCCTACAATCACAAAGATGTAATTAGTGGTTTTCCCAGTGAAAGCTGGATTTCAATTGTGATTTTGATGCCTCATGTGACTGACTAAACGAGGTTTTGTAACACCGGTGGTTTACATTGCGAAACTTCACTATGACTAAAAAAAAAAATTTACAAGATTTTTCCCCGTAGATAGATACTCAAATTGTCTGAGTAAATTAAATTAAATTATATAACATTATTTCGTTGAAAAGCGAGGAAACAAAATCTGACATGATGAATTATAACTTATTTGTTTCTTAAAAAAAAAAAAAAAAAAAAAACTTTCACTAAACAAACATCATCCGAAAATCATCCGAATTGTTGAAACCCGTTAGGAAAAGCACAATCATATGAAACTTTCACGTTTATAATCACACTTTTTTAACTAAAAATTATGGTAATTAAATTCAAAATTTCGATCCCAAAAAATGTTAAATCTATTAACCTACACGAGTTCTATATCCACACTTTTCTCATTTCACAAGCTCTATCGAAAGACGATTTATCATAACGAATTGGGTCAGGGAGACATAATTTTTTTCGGACACTTTTTTTGGAGCGCGACAAAAAAAAGGCTCTCTCAATAGGTATATAACGGAATGCTAATCACTAACACAATAATCGTACGATAATCGCGAGTTAAATATAAGACACGATTGCATCAACGTGCTCGAAACTGGAGACCGGTAATTCTATTAGCATGCACAGTTTATTATCGGCGAATCGGTTCCGATGATTATTCAACATTGCCAAGAATTTTTCGATAAATAAACAAAACACCGCCACGACAATTAAATCGATCTCTGGATAAACCGCTCGATTAAATTGCAAGAAAAGCGATAAAAGTCGGCTTAATTACAAGCCTGTTACGTAAAAATGTTTTAATTGAAAAATCAATTTTAATTGTTCAAGCTAAGTGATTTTCTTAATCGCAATTATATGAATTTCATTTTTTTCAATCGTTTAGAAAAAACAATGTGAAATTGAAAAGTATGCCAATGGTTATTGAAAAATGTTTAGGGGCAGTTGGGATAATTGTGACACTTCAATTTGCTTTTTTTTTAAATAAAATGTTTTCAGAAAGATAAAATTGTAATTAAAATTTTTAATAATTCAAAGACGAAGAAAAAAAATTGTTTTGAATGAATTTGTCAACCCAATTTTGGTAGTTTCACATATTACCTGACGTGTCACAGTTACCCCAACTGCCCCAAGTTACGTTGTCAAAACCTTCACAAGATATGTTAACAAGCGATTGTTATGAATATTGACAAGTATTTTTGAAACTTACAAAGCATTCCGCCGCGTCATCCATGAAACCGAGCTGAAACCTTTGCTGGTCGAGGAAGCTTTCGGCGAGCGCCCGTCGCAGAGCATCTGGCGGCAGGGCGCTTTCTTGCGAGAACTGTAGTTGCGAAAACAGGTCCTGAAACAAACAAAAGATCGCGTTTCAAATGAAATGATCTCAACTGGACAGCAGAATAAAAGGACATTGTCTTGCCCAGTCTATGTACACGATGGAGCCGCTGTCTAATAGCAACTCTGAATCGTGGCTGCACCGCGTAGAAATGTCAACGATGGTTTTGAAATTAGTCAGGGATAACATATCAAAGAGTAGATAAATTGAAAAGTAATTTTTTTATTCCAAGTTAGGAAGAGTGGCTGATAGATGATTGACTTCTGACATTTAATAAACTTGTAAACCGCTCCGACATTAAGAATGTCTTTGCGATGACATACGTTGTAATTTTATTTATTGCACAAACACCGCGGTGACATTGGTTGTGCAAATTTTCTACATGTTTCTTTTTTTTTTCAATTAAGTCCGCAGGTGGCTGCATTTTCTATGAATCTCATTCAACTGGTCTCAAATCTTGCACAATAGTGTAAAAAGAAAAAAATAATAATACCTGTTTTGTACCCGCATAAAGTTTAATTGATCCAAGTGATACATTATTGTCTTCTTTAAAATATCTTTTATCTTCCATTCATCCGGCACAAATAAATTTTGTTTTCAGGACTTCAAAAACCCATTTAAAATGTAGGCTATTATTTTGAAAGTATTCAGAAAATCATCAACAAA
Organism: Trissolcus brochymenae; assembly: GCA_030523145.1. Classification (NCBI taxonomy): domain Eukaryota; kingdom Metazoa; phylum Arthropoda; class Insecta; order Hymenoptera; family Scelionidae; genus Trissolcus; species Trissolcus brochymenae. The sequence goes on from JAQQRF010000161.1 coordinate 105,462, forward strand.
AGTTTAATGATTTCAAAAGAGGTCAACGGCCTCAAAACTTTCTTCCATCTGAACACTTGAAGTTTCCAATTTGTTTTCCTACCAAGATTCAATGAATCGCGAATAAATAATTATAACAATTGCAAAACGTGTAATTTATTCATCTTTTCACGCGAACACCCAACCCGATCCAGTTTATTATAATTAATGATTCGGGGAGTGAAATCGTGCGGGGTATTAAACCCGGATGAAATTGTCTGTTCGGATAAAATTATGTAATAATAAGTGGGCGATTATTCGCCAGTCACAATAGCACGTTCTTTTTAATTTGCAATTAATTGTCAAAATGTATATTCGGTTCAAAGAAATTGCCAAATTGTATTCATAAAAACAGACGTATTCAACATACAAACTGCAATCGCGTTTTTTGACGTTCAACATTTGCGTAACCGTAATGATGTTCTACATAAAACAAGTTTTTCAATGCCTATCGCGTAAGCCAATTCATTGGTAAAGTTTATTTACAATGTGGTGTAAGTTGCCCTTTTTATAACGAGACCAATGATTAAGAACGGACTTCAGTGGAAAACTTAATAAATTTAATTTTTCCCTTATTTATATATACCTTGAAATAAAAAAGAAAGTAAAAAGTATTTTCCATAAGAAGTTTTGATGGTAAATTTGATATTCAAATTGAAAGTCAATTGCTAAATTAAAATTTTTATCTCGAATCAATGTCGTGTATTAATGATGTAATTTTTATGTCGTAATGAAACTTGTCGTTCCAAACCAAACATCTATTAGTTAAGAGTAACATCAAGATAAAACGTGGTAAATCTTGGTATCAATTAATATGTAGATTATTTTGTTGTATGGGAGTAAAATGTTTTGTGACATTACTATGGTTATGAAAGTGAAGTGGGATACTTCAACCTACGTACTACAAGTGTCGTTTTCCCACTGCTCCACTTAAGCGAAATTCAGAAGAAATTATGTTCAATTTTGTTCAATATACCACGACAAGAACCAGACACTTTCAAAAGACTATAAGCACGGTACAGGAAACAACAATAAATAAACCAACTCTGACTAAAGTAGTTGGTCTAAAAATATAATGAACTTTGATATTCGGTATATTTTGGTTTAAGTTTAGTCAGTGCGAAATATTGTTTTTCAAGGTTGTTGAGTTTTTCGAACAGATGTAATTAAGCAAACATGAGTTCTGTGATGTATGATCAATCGTTCTAAATGGTCGATTAAAATGGAACACACTTTTCATATCAGACCAAAGAAAAAAAGTACTATTAAAAACAGAAGTTATCACAACAAATTCATTAAAAAAAATACTAAACGGTTCTCATTTCTCGGACATAATCACTTTTGAACGTACAAAATTGTATTCTAATAGTCACATGCGTTTAAATTACGTATTCAGAATGTGTGTTCTGATAGGAAGAATAGCAGACTTGGGCCAAAACACAATCTCCAAGTCTCTAAAACTATTATATTTTTTGTTCCGGAACAAAAAAGAACCGAATACGTTAACACGGGGTATTCAAAATGATAAAAGACACGTTATTTATTTTATGTGAATAATAAATATGTGTCACTTGTTCCATGCAAAGCATCCACACATCACGACAAAACGTTTTATCAACAAAGGTGTGACTAAAATTTAATGTCCTTTCATCGCCTCCAACTTTATACACGCCCGGATTAATGAGATGAATCCTAATGTGAAATTCAAAACGATGCACAATCGATTTCTCTCTCCGTACAACATATAAAACGACCGCCTTTGTTTATTAACAAAGACCCTGAGCCACTCTTTTGTCTAATCATTTCCAACCCCGGCCTCCCACCACCTCCCAATTTCCCAATCCCTCTCAGAACCAAAGAGCTCGCGTCATTTACTTGAACAAAAAATCGTCCATACACGTCCCCAACCCGGAAAGGTCTTTGGACCAAAAAAGGGAGCGCAGAATCGTACTTTTTTCAACTGGTTCAAGTGCAACCCAGGTGGGTCTTCCCTCTCCATGCCGCTGTCCTCTTCCTCGTCCCCTTTGGCTTTGCTCTGGCACTCGGGCGCGCTTGCGCTGGATGCGAATCCGGTCGCGGACGCGTCCTGCCGGACTTTGATCCACTTGAGCATCTCTGCTGGCAGAAATGGCCCCGAACCCAAGAGACAAGACGAGTCATTCGCGAACTCAGACGTGGATGCCGTCCATTGCGGTAGGTAACGCTAAGCTGGCGCCAGAGCGATCGCAAAACGGTCCTCCGCCGAGCCGTACCATTTTGTTCGCACCATTCGCAGCACCCCGTGGTTACGTGACACGTGTTTGATCGATGCCAAACGATGCCCCAGTTGCAATTCACCAGCAAAGCACCAGCGTATCGACGTAAATTCGCGGCAAAAGTCGAGGATTCATCGGGACACCACACCTCACAGGATACCGACGAAAACGCGACGAAAACTGGTTGTACGTGCTTACGGGAGAGTGGTACCTGTATACGCGACAGCGAGCGAGCGTACCTCAAGGCAGTGACTTGCCGAGTGCTGGCGAACCGCCCCACCACCAGCCGAGCGATGTAAACGGGCCGCACGATCCTGAGCCAACCCCCTACCTTGGTACCTTTCCTTCGTCTCTTCTACTGCTTCTACACGATAGATCGGACAAGCCAATGACGTCACCCGGTTAGCTGTGCTACGTTCACTAACCCGGGAGAGCAGCACAACTTCGGGCCTTGAGTGTGTACGAGATGTTGAAACGTGAACAGGAGACGGAGATAGCGAGCTGCTGCTCCAAGACGAGGACCGATGATCGAAGAACCAGCGAACGTGTACAGACAACGAGAGAGAAAGCAATAACCGCGAAGCTGTTGAGCCACCGATCCCAACTGGACCGAGATAAAGCGTACAGCTTCCTTTCAGTAGATATTTACTTATATTATTCCTTCGGAGGATTAGAGTAATTTTTTCTACAAAAAAAAGGACTTTGACACTGAAGCCTGAGAGATTTTGATCTGAGAGATTAAGAAGTGAAAGTAAAAGCACCGGTTTTTTTGTCTTTTTTTCTGTCGTCTTTTGAACGGGATTTAAGTTGAGAAAGGTGTTCCATCATTGGGTTGGAAAATTGGGCCGATCGGGCGGGAAATACAGGAAGTATAAGGTCGGAGAGTTGATTTGAGAACAGGTTTCTAGTCGGAGGGTTCGTACGGCGCGAAGGATCGTTTTCCTAGGTGCAAATCGAAGAAGCGTGACGAGAAAATTTTGAAATTCAGGCTAATCGTGGAGAGCTTGGCTCGTCAGACACTCGACCTTTACAAATAACAGAGTGGAAGACCGAGAGTGTTAGGAAAACAACAACATTAACTGCCGTCAAAACAAAAGGAAAGATCATCGATTGCTGAGTTGTGCAGCCAGATCTTATCCTCGGATGGCGGATTTCTAAATGTCAAAATATCGCGTACCCATAAAGTCGGTGGAAAATAATAATGGCACCCTGAGTTTTCCGAGTCACCAAAGCATCGAGAGCGCTGCAATGTACAATCAACTGTATACCGGGGGGCTTAGTTGAAACTATATTGATGCTGCTTAACGCATGGCTAGAGACATGAGACCATCAAAGCACGGTCGTATAGATGCTAATATATTCGCGCTGCAAATGCTAACCATTTGCTCGTTATGCGATGAGCTCGTGTATTACTGTTACTGCAAAAATATGGAGGGTTGATACTAAGTGCGTTCATGCATTGACAATTGAAGGATCGAGCGCTCGCACTGCGAGGGTTTCTCTTCGATGCGTCGACATTATCATAAAATGTGTTATTGTCATCTTCACCTGACTGTGAAACTCTATGGAAACCATTTCTTAACAACTCACCTGCCAGTGAAATTGAAAATCTCAATATACAGCTGGACCCTTCAATGCATCAATTACAAACTTGAGAAATTCTATTGTACCGAGAAAAGATACAACTTTTTATGTGAGTGAATTTTTGACGAAAAAATAAACATGCTCTAAATAGCGTGACTAAGCTCTGGAGGATAACATTTTTTGGGTTGCCCGTTTACGATCAGACGAAGCAAGTGATGAATTAGAAAGTGCTTCTAAAAGCTTTTCCACATCATGTTAAAAGCTGAACTCAGCTATTCCATCGCTAGAAGTTATAACCATCAGATAAACTCGTACAAAAACAAAAGGAAAAAAATAGTGCTACTAACTGATGGCCAGCGATGTAACGGCATTATCTCTCGAGAGATGACAACTTGGAAATAAAATTTCTAAACAAGTTTCTTCGAGGACATTGGAGTATATCAAATCAAGGATTTATTCATCTTGCGAATCATTAGGTTTCATTTAATTAAACGCAAGGCTAGAAATTCTAGGAAACAAAAGAGATGAAATATGATAACTGGAGAAACTTTGAAACTTTACATTTGAGAGGACCTACAATCAAATGAGAATTGTGATTGAGTAATTTCTTCGTCGGTTAGATTATCAAACATTTTCACGCTCAACTCGGGGTACGAAAAGTGGAATGTTTCACGAACTTCGTAGTAGCTAATTTCAAGTTGGGCGGTGAGTTAGGGCAGGATTTGACCACATTCTTTTAGTTCAGTGGGGGAGTGTGGAATGCAATTCCGGTGATTCATCTAACATCTCCCGACAGAAGATTTCGCGGTCCTTTTTTTTTTTTTTGGTTTTCAACTTTCCATTCTGCGAAACGTAATTTAACTCTGCATGATTATGTTTCGGACCCGAACAAATTTAAAATATATTCTATTTTATCATACTCAGATATATATTGTTTGTTATAAACATTCATTGTTTTAAGTTTAATTAAAAAAAACTTTTTCAGCCAATTAATCTTAAATCGACTAGAAAATTTTTCCAGCTCATTAAAAATAAAAATTAAAGTAATTAAATTGTTTGCACATCAACCGAATTATCTTCTAATAATCTTTTGGATACCTATTCTTCTCTGCGAAAATTCGTCAAGTCGACAATAGGCTGCCAGTTAACTGTACAAAAAGTCAGAGTTAATTACGAAGATAGTTTTTTTTTTCTTTTCCGTTTATTTTTTACTTTTTTCTAACCGCCATAGCGGGGCCTCGCATTGAGTAACGATCTTACAGATGAACACGTGCGATAATAATGAGTTTACGTACATCTTCAATCATTCTCTCATAAACCTTCGTGGAAATCACTTTTCCAACCGAAAACCTGTTTTTTCATTCCGTGTTGTTCTTTTTTTTATTTCATATTGTCTACGCAGTCGCGTAGTCATAAATTAAAAGGTACATTTGTATGACTTTTGAATTTCGACGAGCAGCGGGGAGTCTCTTATTTGAACACGTTTTTGAATTGATCAAAACCTTTTAACAGAACCCCATAAATGGTGCCAGCGTGTAAATACACAAGTGTTTTTTCATCCAGATAAACTCTGTTTCAACAGAAATCGAATGTGATGATTAATGTTTCAAGTCAGTTTTACACTGTAAACTTTAGTGAAATTTCGTCGTAAAAAGTTACAACTTTTTGACGGCTTTGAGATGTGTCACGAGCAATACTTTTTGCACGTTTGTTTTTATGAACGCAGTTTTGAAAACTTGCTTTTTCATCGGCTCACTTTTATGAAGGGATTATAATCAAAGTGAAAGACAACGGGTGACCAATCTTTCGACTAAAACCAATTGCACAAAATGTCATTTACGGGTTAAAAAAAAGGTAAAAGTTTATCAGCTATTTTCAAGACAATTAGATTCTATCGACTATTAAAAGTTAAACGAAATTGTTAGAAAAAAGAATCCAGGGAGTTGTAAAATCGAATGAGAAATAAACTAATTAACTCGGCCAATCAAGGAGACTGAACATTGTAAACCAATTTTGTCGAAGTTAATGACCGTTAGCTTTGATGGCTTTCCTAAAATGGTCAAGTTTGAAATTTAAGTCCCCCTTTTCGGGTGAGATGTTTTGATTCGAGTCTGAAAATTCCGTTTGTGTTACAGTAATGGTTCTCAACCTGCGTATACCCTATACCCACGTAACATTATACGCCATTGTTGGAAATGAGCGAATCATCATGATAATAGCACGCGATTTATTATTCCACGAGTTATTATATAAGGAAAAAAAAGGTCATCGTCTTCGCGGTACAATTTAAATTTAAATGTGCATCATTCATTCAGTTTATCAGTCGAGTTCAGGGTTCTTAGCGCTGGATAATAACATTATGGGACGAAGTTGTGTGTTCAATAATAATTTATACAATATTGTTTTCTTAACAATTACTCAAATATGGAAAGGTGCAAGGCTCTTGGAATCAAAACGAGTCGCGGCTCTCTTTAAGATGTAACACTTTTAAGTGACACGCGGCAACTTATTTTATGTGCATTCTGGATAAAGAAAATCAGATATCCATAAATTGACAATACAGAATATGCCCATGGATTGATTGTATTTATTTATTCTTTATTTATGAATTTTGTGATCTGATGAAATGAAAATAGAGATAAACATTTGAAAACGTATAATAAAATCTTCAGAAACAAATGTAATGAAATAAAAAAAAGAGGGCATTATAATCCATCAGATGTAATTTTTCATATTAAACTGAAGTTTGAGTTGACCGTTTCTCTTCTCCAAAATCTTGAAGCCTTCCATTTAATGACCAGTCTGCGTGTCCGTCGATTTCTTCAAGTGTTGGGTCTGGCGTGTAAGTCTTCAAGGTATATTTTATACAAAGACCCGGACCAATGGAACAACTAAGACGGCGAAGCGAAACCTTCGACGAGCGACCAATAGGATTCGAGAACCGAGCGTCGCGCGGGAGAAAGGTTCGCGGTCCAGCGACCCGTTACGGCAACTCGTACTCCGGCTCTTGTGTATAATCGCACGTAGTAAACGTAGTAAAGTTTTGATCTTCGTTAACAAAAACACACCAGTGTCTAAAATCTAATAGAACTTGCACTCTAAAGCAAGAAAAAACACTTTCCAAGAGCAAGTTTCAATTTTTATGCGAACAAATTAAAAAACACAAAATATCGTTAATTCATCCTGTTCAATAAATAAAGTTTCGTTGATCCTTTTAATCCCAGGACATTAAAGGAACGAGAAAGTACAAAAAAAGATGTGAAAAAGGAGAACGAATGATCATGACACGATTCAACTCATGTTTGAAATTTAATGAATCATATTACGTTGCTTCAGTAACTAATCGAATCAAAATGCATGATTGTTAATCCCGATCAATAATTCGATCGACTGAGTTTGAATGAATACATCATCACGCATTGAATCAAACGAGAACGGTGTCCTAGAATTTCGAATTAGTTGTTTTGAATGTTAGTCTCTGACTTATCTGTATTAGGAACGTGTTTAGAAAAAAAAGTTATTCAATCACCGGTGAAACCAAATCCATCAGCTCCGGTCGAAGATCACTTACAGTTTTAAACAAGTTTTTTTTCTCATTACCACTCACGTCTATCGGTTTTAATTAGGCCCAAAATGTAAATCAGTTCGACATTATGAAAGATATTTAATGGCCACTTTAATGCGGAATTACCTAAACCTTCTTCCAGAAACAAAAAATAAGTGGTTTATTTTTATCTAGGACATAAATTATGGCCTGGGTTGATTGTCGAGTCAGATTGGGCCATAAAGATTGGACACTTTTTGAAAATTTTTATCTAAATTTTATCTTACCTTTAAAGCACAGAAGATGCAAGACTCGCGCATGCAGGCATGTCCTGACAATTCTCGGAAACTGCGCCGAAAAATGTCTAGATGCCACAGCACCTGAAATTAAGAAAGTATGCAAAATTAGTTTACTTGAAATTGTGAAAAAATAATAGAAAAAAAAACAAAATTTTCGTTAAAATATTCAATTCATACTTTACAAGAAGGTGTATTATTATTTTTCTATTCACATTTTTCTATTTGTTTTTATTTTGTTGCAAAATAATTTTTTGGTGACAACTCAGAGTTTAATTATACCAGAATTACATATACCCATTTTGGTATAAACGACCTCGCACCATAGCGCATTTTTCATTCAAACCTTACTATGCATCAATTAACAATGGATCGGAACGATGCGTGACGAGTTTCGAAGGTGTAAATGGATATAAAGAAAAATAAGCATTGGGTGTAAGTCAGAGGGGGCGATGCTAAGTACCACACTCGTGGGCCGCGTGCCGTCACTACTGCCTTTCGGGTTAACTTGCAAGATGAACCGTCACACATCTGTGCGATCGTGTATACAAATCCTATACGCATACCTATAATAATAGGGGGGAAAGTAAATCACTATTTCCGCGCCACAGTGACGCTCACTGAACCTTTTCCGGTAGCAAAACGCAAAAAGCAATACGAGGCATGAGTGCAAGTCAGTGTGGGTTGTCAAATGTTCGCGACGCCGGATACGAGTAGACGCTTTATTTTGCGATATCCATAAACGGGTTTTGTTCAAACGGAAATCTTTTTTTTTCTCTCTCGCAGGCTGTGATGCAATACGTTTTGTGATATGCAGAGGTATATGACAATAAAAACGATGCAATGTACTTTTCACATAATTATAAACCAATTATTTATTTTTTTATTTGTTAAAAGTTAAAAATATGTTTTATTTTTAATTTATAAAATAATGTATTTTCATTACCATTGTCTAAGAAAGAGCGCTGGTATTTTTTTTGTTTTGTTATAATGGCTGTACAGGTGAGAGTAAAGTGGTCATCAAGTAACATTTTCGTTATAAGAACATGGAGGTGTGTGACAGGTGAAGAGGGTTACTGTAATAAATGCAGCCCTTGTGGGCCATGTGGGTTCTATGGTTTGAGTCAGCCAAATGTCCTGTTACGAAACTTTTGAACGCGTCAAAATTTGCTTTTATTACTCATTTTAAAAATGAAGAATTAATTAAAAACACATTACTTAACATTATAAAACTTATCATCAAATCACTTGTTTGCAATTCAGCAAAAAATTGAAATTATGATTTAAGACAATTTTCTTTCAATCTTAAATATTCAAATTTTTGTACAGACAAAATTGAATTTGTTATGGTTCAAATGTTGGATATCGCCAAGAAATCAGTGCATCGCATGGGGTTTTAGAGAAACCGCTCCATATTATACGAAAATATAAATGTTGTTACGCGGCAATAACCAGGTATTCAGTGCGATGAAATTCTAATAGATTGCGGAAGTGTTTACGGTGATTCTCCGACGTGGCTGCTTAATCGCAGTGGCACAAGATTTATGAATCGCATCGGTTTACGGATCTTGGGCTTTAATCTTCTAATGTCTTTCTTTCTTGACGTCGATGCTGAATCTTCCTTTCCAATTCTAATTTTCAATGTACACATTATAACCAATAAAAGTACCAAGCGTCAAGTTTAGGAAGTGACATTTTACCAGTCTCTTTACTCAGAGAGTCAGTATTTTGTTATTAACACAGGATGTGCTTCTTGGAAAGAAGCAATTGTAATGAAATTCGAAAGCAAGACCATCTTAAACTTTGAAATTATGTTTGTTGTTAAAAAATTTGATTCCATTTTGGAGTGGCTTGATCGATTGCATTCATGCGCTTGTTTGTGTAAACCGCAAGCGTCGAGAACCGTTATGGTACCGTCTCGGAGGTTTCCCTTGCTAATTAATTCGCGCCAATTAAATGAGTATCGAGGTAGCTTTTGTATGGTCGTCATGAGAGCGATCCACAGGAAGTGCAGGCTCGATATTGGCTTCAACGTTGCATCTATACTTGTACCAGCAAACAAGCATGATGAACCAGATCATGCAAAATTAATACATAAATGTCAAATGAAATTTATCCATCAGCTTACTGGTTTATTTTGAGATACATACTAAACAATATTTTATTATTCTCCAGTTTAACGTTTTCAATTCTTTGCTAACTTTTTTTGTATCCGATCAGAGTCTTTTCACATATAAATTATTTTTATTTACACCACGAGTGATGATAAAAATGTAATTGTCATTAATTAAAATCTAATTAAACTTTATCAATGATTATATCAAAGCATTAATTCTTAACAAAATTGAAATTCAAATTTTTTTAGTTACAGCTTTGAAGGCTATATACCTTATTACCGTAAAACATGAAGAGTACCATTATTGTATATATCACCATTGTGATTTATTGAATTAGATCAAACAATAAATAATTAGTTGACCAAGAAGTTTGAATCTTAAAAAAATGCCAAAAATTAATCATTGTTTTTGAAGTGTATATTCTTTAATGCGAGTGCCTTATTTTTGCACCTCAAATATCACACAGTGGTGTTATATTTTTTCTTTTCATGACAATTTCAGTCAGTCGACAATCTACTTCCTTCAGGTAAATTATTTCTCACTTGAACCGTAAAGCCTATCTAGACGGCTGAAAAGGGCCTTTGTTAGCTCCATGGATTCGTCCTTTTCCAAGACCCAAGATCAGAGAAAATACAAAACAATACTCATCCAGAAATTGCGTCCAAAAATTCACCAGCAGCGCTTGTCCTTGAATCAAGATGATTAATTTCTTGGGTCACCAGCTTTACACATCTCATTTCATTGTTTCCCGGGATGACAAATGAGCGAAGATTATTCATCTTTCTGAATTCTTGCAAAACTCCAAAACCATGTGCTTACCAAAGACATTTTCATAATATTCTTCAAAGAGAAGAGACACACATGGGTTTTCACAATTTCTTTTTTCCTGCGCGTAAAATTGACTAGAAATCAGACCCAAGGTTACGCATCACTTGAGCTAGCAGCACCTAATGACATGCAGACATTGCTATTTGTGGGAAATTGCGCGTTTCCCTGCTAACCAGTTTGGTAGATTTTCCGCGAGTGAACAAACGGATATGACAAAATGCTTTGCATTCCAGCACAAATTTATTAACAAAAATCACCAAGATTTATAACAATAAACAACAGAGACTCGCACGGTTGCGTTCAGTTGACAGTTCCCAGGCTCGGGAGAACGACGCTGACATCATTTGGAGCAGTAAAAATCCGTTTTGGAAAAGGCAGAAGAACCCCCGTGCAGTAACGGTAATGTTCTAAATTAAAACAACTCCGGGGCTTTTTGTTTCGCCCTTTCTCGTTTGCGATGACTCGGAGCAAAAGATTGATCAAAACTAACACAACCGGTATTGCTAAGAAAGTCAAGCCTCACTGAACAAGGAGTCGCGAACGACCAGGCCCTATTGACAGTGGGCTTATTATTTTACTATTTTTTTGCAATCGCAATTCAGTAGCAAATGGTCATGATGCTCTCGCGAGTGACAGAGCCTCACGGTTGACGTACAGATTTTCGATAGGTACCTCTGAGAGGGTTGCCAGTTGATTTTTGAGATAGTCATCGCGGCCCTTACTTTTTAAAATTAATGATGAATAATTCTTCACGGACGGTGCAACTTATCTGATTGACTTCGTTCTCATTTATTTCGGACGGATAGTAAGGTGAAATTAACTAGGCGTGTCTGTTGGAAGAGTTGGGAAAGTTCTTTACAGAGATACCAAAGGTGCGTTGGGTGTTGGTTCAGATCCTAAAGGATTAGGTAGATGAGAAAAGATATAATAGGCGCAGAGAACTGATTCTTATATGATTGCCCCAGGCTACGAATTAGAGCTAGCGAGCTCTAATCAACGGTTACGACACGCAGTGCCTCAACGGTTTCAGAGACAGAGAAAGGAATTCTAGGAACCAAAGAAGTGTCTTCAGTTCCAGCAGGACCACTTGAGAAAAAGTGGAAAACCATCTGAAAACCCAACCGGGTTCGAATTTGCCATCTTTGATTATCCCCACTTTTGTTCCACCAACCTTCGCGATTTGGAAGAGCGCCTGCCTCCTTGGTCTCTCCTGCTTCATCTTCGCGGCTCTTCCGACTTTCAATCCTGACAGTTTCTCCTGGCCCGAACGTTCACTGGTCACCATAGTTGAACCAACAAAAACACACCGTGATCAGTTGTCCACATATTCACTCGCGAGGTGCAATTTTTCGAAACCAGCCCGAAACTGTTTGTAAACTGGTTTGGTATCTTCAATGTAATCGGTTTGACAGCAAGGGCCGTGCAAAGCGTGCACTGTCGGAAACGGGCGACGCTGGAATAGTAGCTCACCGTCGAGTGGGGCCCGGCGGTTCGAGCGGCGCCAGCGCCTCTCACGGCCAGGTGAGCAAACATCATGGCGGATCAAAGTTTACGAGGGAGAAGGGCCTTTGTATGAGTACGAGCTATAGTATCTGCCAGCATCGTGGCGGCCATCTTTACTACGGACCCGCGCGTGGGTGAAAGACCCGGGGTCAGTTGGGCCCGGCGGGAAGCGCGGAGTGGGAATTAGGCAAATGCGCGAGTGTATACTCCGAGCAACGGTAGAGGCTCTACTCTCACGGGGCCAAAACACCGCACGCTCGTTTTACGTTACGATTCCAGCGGTCTGTCATTATGATGTGCGTCCGGGGTTCTATCTTTAGTTGCGCAAGATGGGAGGTTGGCTGCCAGCGAGGGAGATGTGATGGATTCTTGATTTTAGCTCTTGGAAGAGCGATCAATTCCGTTGAAAAAGTTTCACCGTGCAAACAAGATGCGCGATCACGCTGCAAATGTTTTAGCTCTTGCACAAAAGGTCTATTGCGAATTGAATATAGACGATCATCGGGCCTGACCAATGTTTTCATTACTTTCTATTGTTTCTCTATTGGCCGTTACTGGGCCTCATTGTCGGCCTTGAACTTGTTGTTCCGGTTGTTAGACACCGGTAAACATTATGTATAACTGGCTGGTAGGAACTGCCAATTTCGGTAAACGCAAAATATATAATGACGGATATGCATAAACAATGTTGTACTCTCGATCTCGATGGACGGATGTCTTGGTTCTGTTGCGATCGTCCAACGGATACGAACCGGTTGCATCGGAGTTTGTTTCTCAGAACCGATCAAAGTAATGGAAACTGGCCTGTGTTTCCATTAGAGGACGGCGCATTTAATGCACAGATAGACAACGCTTTGGAAAAAAGGAAATTCTCACAAATTAATCCTCGGGCTAAATTAAAAGATATTCATCTTTTCATGTCAGGCACCATTTGAATGAGGATTGTTCTTTATAGTTATGATTTGCTTATACATGCAAAAAGTAACTGCGGATCAACATTAACATCAAAACCCATGAATATGATGAACTCGCTTTGTGAATTGCACTATGTGAATTATTCTATAAATAGAATATTATATGATCCTTAGAAGTATGATGGATTTAACTTTGTGTAATTGTAACATCATCATTATTAGATCTGATGGTAGATAAATTTTAACTTTTGGCTATAAGGAAATACAATATTATAACTCTCAGAAAAAATAAAATGAAACATTAACAAATCCAAAATGGTGAAAATTGAAGTACTTAAGTAATCAATAAATAAATAAAACGATAACAAACGTCGGTTTGGTAATATAAAATGTTGTCATTGCAATTACAAGGAAACAACAACTGGACAATAAATATAAGCAAAGTACTAACTATTGATTCGACAATCAAAGATCACACGAAATTGTACAATAAGTATTTCGTCAACGCACGGCGAACATGATTTTTACACCGACGTGTATCTTAGATTTCTGATCGTAAATTTTGAGGAATACAATGTAATAAGCGGCGTTATCTTTGCGAGTACTAACGTACAATTAGCAGTGTGTATAACGACGTCGTGTGAGACGCGTTGGAGAGCCTTGCCGAACTTCTGCAAACGGAGAACACAATGGGCACACTGCACTTCTGAGAATCGGACTCAACAAAAGACTCAGATTCAAACGGACGAAGCTTATTGTCCCTTTCCGCGCACAACACACGATACCCATTTTTTTTACTCCTGTTGAACTCGTCGCGATTTCATCGGTGAAATCCGATGAAGTTTGACAAGGGTTTTAAAGGATTTTAAGGGCCCTTTTGGTCTTTTCACCTTATTTTCTTCAACCATTTAAATCAATTTTTATCGCCAGTTACCATCCAGTTTCCCGCAGACTTTTCATATTTCTACGAAACCTTTTTGTACATTTTGCTTTATCGATGACAATATTATTCTTAACCTGAAAAGAGTTTGTTCATTTTGAATTTTTCTAACAACAATATTTTTATTTTATCAAAAAAAAGAAATAATAATAATAATAATAAAAATTCCTCTACGTCGGCCTTATAAAAATCTTTGACAAGTGTTTTTCGACTTCATAATTATACACGATCGCCTGAGACATGTCGGTGCGTATTGAAATAACACAAGTGTTTATCCTCTCTGACGATTATATCAACGCAAAATCTTGGGTGGACATTATTATTATGCAAGAGATGTCATTACATACGCACCTCGAATCAATTTTATTTCTTTCGTCATCGCAAAAGGACGAGCGACAAATTCCGACGTATAATCAGCAAGACGCAAATTACCCCTAGTGGTGAGCGGAACAAACACTTTTTCTTTTACTCCCGATGTGGTCGGGGAACAAAAACTATTCAGTTTCCTTTGATCTCATACATGGAGGAGATATTTTAATCGAAAGACATCCGATAAATGTTCGTATCCTAAGATAATGCATTCCTCGCAGATAATTCTTGCTGGTAAGTTATCCGAGGTATCGAAGTGTTATTAGTCTTACAGGCGAAAAAAAATGGTCATCGCAGACGAGATGACGTACGAATGTTTGCGCCTTCGTTTTACAAGGTTTCACGAGATTCCCATCTGCTCCTATACTTATCACCTCGAAATTTCAGAGGTCGGGGCCAACATGCAGATGCGCCACAGGTGGTATAGCCGAACGATTTTTTCGCCGCTTTTTAGCAACCGTATCATCAGCGGCTCGCTTTTGCAACAACGCTTACGCTCTAATACGGTACAATGCAACCGTCCAATTAGGATTTCTGGTTCCATCCGTTCAGCAACAAAGATAGCCGGACCAGAATAAGTAAACTGGATCGAAAACGAAACCAAACTCGATCGTGAAGTTTCCTTACAAAGTATTTAGACCTCCTCTAACGCAGTGCATTTCCCATCCAGTTGATTCAGAAAAACGAAAAATTACAAAACAGAAAGTTACGCAAATTTCGAGTTTTATAAGAGCAGAAAGTAAATGAAAAAAAAAGCTGATGGAAATAAGTATCAACTGGAAAATAAACTTCCTTAAGCGAACGAGCGAGCGAAATTACGCAAAATCGTTACAAGATATTGCAAAGTGCGTTTCCCAATTGACGCAGATCTCACCGATTTTCCCATAACCGATTGTTGAACTTCATCGACAGATTTCCCACACTTGCGCTTATTCAAATGAGTCCCGAGAGTTTATGTATGCGAGCAACACCTTTTTTTTCTCTCAATCATCGTAATCGACGCCCCGATATGGTGCACGGCGTGAAAAGCGGCGCTTTTCATTCGGGGCCCTCTTTTTTTTCATTCGTGAAAGAAAACGGCGGCGTGGCGTGAGGAAGCTGAATGTACATTTAAATAGATGTGCCGGCACGGCTCGTTGCGTGCACTCGCATGGCTGTGTGTGGTTCTTTTCAGGGACACAGGTACCCCAAAGGAAGTCAAGTCGCGTTCATAATGCAAGAAAAGATTCGAACTCGTAGGTCTTTTCAGAAAGAGAGAGAGAAAGAGAGAGATGAAAAGAAGGAACAGGTAGTTTCGTAGCTTTTTAAAAGTAGCGAGAGGGGAGACCAAATTTGTTGTCGCAGGTGAGTCGGTCAGGTGGCACAGTCCGAACTAAATTTCAGTTCTCGTTTTAGCGTTTGCACCTTTGTTCTCAAATAACCCGATAGATGAGCTGAAGAAAGGTTAACACGCTCATCGAAAAAGGATGATTTTGTTTTTGTGGAACAAATATTGGAAAGGGACAATATTTAGTTAGAATTTTATTTGTTATTGGATGGAAATTAGTATAGGAAAGCCAAAAGAAAAAATAGAGTTGAATATACTTTGTGAGGTGTAAAGGGTTGAAATTTTAATGATGAGCAGGATCGTTTTGTAAAGTTACTGCATCGACTGTTTGTCACGAATGTTTTTTAATGACTATTTGACTGATCGAGTATTATTTTTAGCTGTCATGACTTGTAAAATGATGAAGTGACAATGCATTTTTTATTCGATTATATATTGTCGACTTAAAAAAAAATGTTTTTGAATACAAAAACTTTTGAGATAATTTTTTTCACATAAAAAGTTACTTGGTGAACTTTTGATTACGTAGTTGCAATATACGTAATTATAATTCAGAAATGAATATTTCAACTATCTAAAAATAAAAACTTTGGTGTACTTTGTTCATTTCTTTTTTATTTTTTTTAATAGAAAGAAAGAATTTAATTGTTATTCCCAACTCAGTATATATATACTATATTATACCACTTAATTTCATTAATTTGTTCGTATTCTTTATTTATGATTCACATTATTTTCAAAAATATAATCTATACGTTTTTATATTTTATAGTCCATCTTCTTTTATGGGACCATTCTAAGAAAACATAATACGCAACAATTATGTATATTCAACAACTTTTTAAATGATTGCAACCATGCTCGAGAGTAACTGAGAATAGTTATAAAATAATATTAAAAAAAAAATATTTCATAAAATTTTACGATGATAACTTTTGAGAAGGCAAAAGCAACATAACGGAAATAAAACGAAGGAAAATAATTGTATCTTTTGATCATTTGAAAATTATAAAACGTGTAATTTTTTTCGTCAATAATTTTGATATTTATCTTAACGTCTGATTGATGCATTTTCTTCGGAAAAAGGTCTCAGGATAACGAATTAGCATTATCGTTCAAAAACAAACTTCGTCAAACATCTGCAATGTACAACCTTTCAGACAGTACCAACCATGTGTCTTTTGACTTTTTGACATATCTGTCAGATTAAATGTGGAAATCTATTATAGTGGAAATATGATAAAATCAAAGTACCTGCCAGACAAGTCAAGCGATTAACAAAGTATGGAAATCGGTGCACACCTGTAAATGATGAAACTCGAAACTTTATTTGATTAAGGACTACATGCCCTTCCAAACGTAACTGAGATTATTTAATTTCGTTGTGTATTTTTCGACGTGTCTACAAAATGTATTTTAAGAGGTTTCATACAATTTTTATATTTATTTTAATTTAAAAATGTTCAATTTTTATTTTTCAACATTGTTTTAACGTCAGATCAAAAAAAAGTTGAAGTTACAAAAAAGCTAACAAAAGTTTTTACAATCGAAAATTTGAACAAAGAAGAACTTAATGTAGAATTTAAATCGATTAACAGAGCTAGAGCGACCAACTTTGAAATCTTTCTGAGAACAATCTCCAACACCTGTGGATTCTGGGATTGAATATCGATGATCTATCGAAACCTAAATCTAACGTCGTCATCGATCTAAATTGCCAAATGTTAAACCAATCTCGAAAGGTCATGGTCTCGTATTTTCATTGTTCTCCATTGTTATATACGGTGAAACAAGAACTTCCTCGAAATGATCCGACAAGATTCGTGCTCTCAAAAAGTTAAAGAAAATTTATACCGAGTCATAATCTTCCCCGCTCATTCAAATGAAACACAAGAGTATATCGAGGTGAATCATAACTCTTTGCTGTTGGCGTCACGCACGCGAGTTGTGTCTCTCCGTGGCTTCCACTCATAGTGAAAGGCTTCTATAAGGATTCGATAACGCGAATGCCGCTTGACTGGGGAACGCGCATCTTCGTCGCGCGTTATGCAATGTCATTCAGAACAGCGCTGATTTCCCTCATGACATTTCATTCGATCGCATCGAAATGTCGCAATGTTGCCATTTTTCGCAAACTGTGTCGCGTTGCATAAAATCAATGGAACCATATTTTTCCATTTTTAATAAAACTGAAACGACAATGAAATATTATTTTCTTTCTTTATAGCACGAAATTTCATTCAATGTGATTGTTCGAGTTGGAAACTTTTTCAAAATATCTTTCCAAAAAAAAGTACAAATTCCAACTCTCTGCTCGACAAGTTTTTTTTGTACCTGAATAAACAATTGTCCGTTTTTCTTTTTTTTTTTTTTTTTTTTTTTTGAAAGGTGCATCAGGGTCTTCCCCGAGTCATTTCTAGCGTCACTGAAGCAGGATTCCTGAGGGTCGCCTGTGGTTTAGTGTTCCGCAACGCCACAAGTTTCTTTTTGGAAACTGGTTCCAGAACTGAAACCACGAATCTTTTCCACTAATAAAGTAAGTTCCAGTTGACGAACCAAGCCACGTGCCTGAAGTTGATTTTCCGAAATGTTTTTTTCCTGTTCGACTCCATTTTCATTATTCATTTTCAAATGATTATCCGTAATTGCAAGAACCTAACAGAAAAATATATCAAATCATTATTTGTTTGGGACAATGACTTTTTGATCCACCGAAAGATAGAGAGAATTGAATTACGAGACACCTGTTACGAAAATGGATCTCCGGCAAAAGCTCGGTGAATCAACATTACGATAAGTTTAGCCGGAGTGAATGGTATCACAAATGCTAATGCGCAAGAACGAACGTAACAGTTCGTAAAACTTTACCGCTACGTATGCAGATTATACTGTGTTGCTACTGGAACGTTCAACTGAATTAGATAATGAAATTTAATTAGATCTCTTCGCACAACCAACGTCAGTTCGCATTCGAGTGAAAATTCAAAAGTCGCGAGCGATATCGCGTTACTTTGAACTTCGTCCAAACTTTGGACACAATTTTCCAAATTCTGACGTTAACAAAAATTAATGTTCTCCTCAATCTGCGAGAGGAAAATGATCTACATTATTTTCTTCGTCCATTGAATAATCTAACGCTTAAAGAGTAATATTAAAACATTTTGGAACTTTCAAAAAGATAATTTAAAAACGTTTTATGTTGGAAGAATTATTGCATTGTTATAACAAAAATGAAAGTATACAAATTACGAGTTTCAATGAAACCATATATTGCAATCAATCGTTCAAAAAAAGCAGATACAAGCGGTTACGAGTATAATGATAGAAGACTACTAATAATCTTAAATCATCTTCCCTCATCAGAACTGCAGATTGTAAAACATTATTGCCTATACCGATCCAGTCTCTTATTTCTTTTCTAATAACTCATATCCAGCTGGCTTAATTGCGCGAGAATGAAAATCAAATATTTAATCACGATTGGATTAATTTTAATTAGGGACAACACTTTTTCAATGGCCAATATCCGACGAGTGGCAAACACACCATCGCCCACCAAGTGCTTGTAGGAAGTGTGCTCTTATCGTACAGGTGCATACAGGTGCACTGATTACCAGCGATATTGTCTTTCCTTTCTCTCTCTCGAGCTCCTATAGGTCTTCTTCTCTCGTTCTACTTTAAACTTATAAACTCAAAGTGTACGCTATCTTATAACCTATTTACGTTCCACATCTCCAATTCGCGTAGCACAGCTTTCCTGGGACGTACTTAGCGAAAAAAAACTCGATACGATTACCTACAACGTGGATGTCAATAATTTAATGATATTTGCTGAGTTGAATTATGTATGACATTTATAATTGATACCACTTGCGAATTGGAATTCGTTTTTAATATTAATGCCGGATATGGCGAAACGCCGAGATAGCAGCAGTAAATTTTCGTTTCGGACGGAAAAAGTGATAAAATATGATGCTACTGGAAAACGTTTAAATTTCAAGCGGTATACTTTGCCATTTGGGGGATTACTTTTTTTATGTTTCTTTTTAATATAATATTTTTGAAATAAACAAAGTTATTTCGATTGAAATCAAAGCCAGCAATAAAGGAGAATTTCAAGGTAATAATTTTGTAATCATTATAAAAGAATCTGGATAGTAAGAGATTGCATATTTAAATCATAAATGAATCCTTAATCGCTGTAGATTGCGTTCCGAAAGCAAAGTGACCTTTTTTCAACGTGGTAAACTGTTCATCTTCTCGCTCTCGGGTCGTGATCGTCTTTCGCGCGCAAAAGATTTCGTCCTTATTTTCCTTCGCCGTGGCGATGTGTGCCGAGAGAGAATATATATTCGCGCACGTGCGCGAACTACAACGCCGAAGAGAAAGAGAGTAGTGGCCCCGATGAAAACTGGTTTGCTCGCTCGTTTGCACACACTCGCGCAATCCAGCGCATCGCGATGGAAGCGTTTTGCACGTTCGATACGTCAGACTGCAGATCATGGTGATTTGTTGAGTTCGACTGCTGATGACGACTTTTCGCTCTATTACAAACTTTCAACTCGACTTGTTATATCGAAACAAAAAATTGCACAACTGGTACACTCTGCGTCTATTATGCCAATAAACGTTGAAAAAACAATTCAACTTTCAGAACAAAGAAATTTTTTTAACAATATTTTAAACTCTTTAAATTCTTTCAAAATTGTTCAAACATTTTTGTACACAGTGAACGTTTTATTTTCTATTCGAGAATTTTGTATTTTTCAAATTTTGTAAAATTTGTCTTAAAATTATGTATTGTAAAGATAGTACTTGAATAAAAAGGTTTATTGATATTCAGAACGCAGATTCTATTGAAATTCAGCGAAAAAATTAATAATTCTTATACCAACTTTGAATAATATGGCATTAATGAGATTTTTTTTTCATCCCCCGTATCGATGGAATGAAAATTCTTTTTCTTCCTGATCAACTCACCGATCGATGTTCGATTGCGTTATGAATCTGCAATACAATCTTAATGACTTACCTGTAACAAAAAGAAGACAAAAACGGTGAATATGTGATAAATGTACACGTGTCTATAAAAATAATCTAGCAAATTATACAATGATGCTCGTAATTTAAATGTCATAGAAAAATGTCCTGCCGTTTGCTGACAAGTTTACTTGCAAGCTTGCAACACGGACCTTTTTTCTGTCAAATAACTTCATTAAAAGCCGCTGCGCGAGTGCTCGACAACTTTTTTGTTACGACATTTTTAACAATTAAGAAATTCTGATTCTGTAAACATGCAGATTATTCAATTTTTTGTCAGATGTATCTTTCAATATATTCCAAATTATTGTTTCCATGATACGATGTTCCAATTTTGATATTTTCATTTTAAAACCGAAAATGTTTCCAATAGATTTCCTTTAATTTTGCATATTATTGTCGAACCATCAAAAGAATCCTTCGAAATTCGTCGAGACAAAATAACTTCGAAAAAATTCCACGAGACTAATTACCCGAGCCATTTAATCACCGAGAGCAGCAACTTTTTTCACGTCAATCTGAACTTTAATTTCGAAGGTTTCGCTGGGGCGAGCAATCCGTGCGTCGTGGAAAATGAGCGGCAGGAATAATTTGACCATAGGAATATTACTTTTACTCCAGTTTCAGACGCGAAACCGGTTTTCTTCGTTGCTTACAAAACTTTCTCTATCCCTTACTAACACCCGCTTGGTTCCTCTCCGTCTTGCTTTACCTCCCCCCGTTATTCTTGGCGCGTCTGTGCTTACGCACCGAAAAACCGGTCCCACCTTTTGTTTCTCCGTCGCACTCCCGGTGTCTCGTCGAGCGTTGTCTCCTCGGTCTTCTTCGCGGTTCGAAATCACAACGGGTTTTTTGACCGGTTCCGTTGCAGCCGAACTTGACCGACGAAACAAAAATAGGTGTTGTTGTTCCGCCAAAATGTCGCGTTGTATTCTCGTTATATCACTCGCTAAAATATTCATGCGTCCGCTTTTTCTTTCAGACGATATTTTTATGGAACTTTTAATTTCGACCTTTAATTTCGCAATACGTTAATTATCTTTCAAGACTTTTTTTTTTCATTTTTAGCAGCAATAATTCAAACTTTTTTAAAGCCGAAATAAAAAAAAATTTGTAAATATATATTCCCCAACAAAGTCTTCAATGTTATCAAAATATTTTTTCGTCTTATAAAAAAATACTAAATTGCCTTTTCATGAAAACAACATAACTTTCAGAGAATGATGTACGCATGTTTCTTATAGCCTAACGAGCATCTCTTAGCCAGCCGTCACATTCTGAACACATTTATATTTTTTTTCATCAAACTCGCGGAAATATATTGCATCAATTTTCAAAGTGATGCCAACTAAGATGGTCATTTGCCTGGATAATTGCCATTACTTAGAGTTCAGACGAAACGCGTGCTTCTAATGAGAATGTTAAGCAAATAAGCGTGATCAATCACGTGCATAAAAATCGTGACGATTTGACATTCGGTTTGAACCTCTCTTTAATTGACGATGATGAAACTGTCATTGCAAACGCACAATCGATTCTGCACTTTTTATCTGACTGTTATTTTGTTTTCAAATAATCGATTAATGCAAATGTCGACGGATGCAGACTTGTGGTTTTAGCTCCCGGTGAACAAATTGAAATTGGTCAAGTGTATTCAACATTATAATCATCCCGAACGAGATTCTTGTATAATTACGAACGTACTGTCTTAAACCTGGCACGACAACCCTCTTTAAAACACTATCATTAACATAAGACGTGACTTTTGCTCCATCTTAGTGTTTCGCGTTGAATCAAGAACCATTTGCTACGTGCTCGGTTAGCGGTTTTCCAAATTTTATTACTTCGGACGTTTTTTTTTCATTTCAACCATAACTATTCATCCTAGCAGAACAAAAAATTTGTTCATTTTGAATTTTAAGTGGAAAAATGTTAAATGCAAAATCAGAATAACAAATCGTTGGAATAAAAAGAAACATGATTACACATTCAGAGCTTAAGAGAAAAGTCAATTTTTCTTTTCATCCGGCGTTGTATATATAATTATACCTATCCGCAATCAGTGCGAATAACAATCATGATAACAATTCGGAGAAAAGAAATGGCAAACGTTCGAGTGGCTTTTTCGGCTGCAAAAAATGGCAAGCAAAACAAGGTCCCGGTGTTTTGCGCGTGCAATTATATGTCTTCGTTTACGACCGTGTTTTGAATTCCGGCGCATCCCCGCTCGGTAACCTATTGATTAACGTCGCCATAAGTTTTAAGACCGAAAAAGTGGCATTTTTTTCTGCGCCCGCGTGTTTTCGTTTTAATCACGCGGCGATAGTTATGCCAGTGTGCGAAGACTCACGTTAAAAAAACACGCCTGTATGATCGTACGTCATTTTATAGCCGATGATTAGTCGAACGCGTAAACATTATAGGTTCTCTTTTATTCTTTTCAACGCCAGAAAAAGCGAACCATTTTTACGAATTGCCGAGCGATTGCGAGCTTGTTGGGGGAAAATGAATGCCCGCTTGGAAAATTCTTTCCGAATCTTAATAAGGACAAATTTCGCCGCTACAACGAGATGTAGAATTATTTTGCTCTTAACCTTTTTGCGCCAATTTTTCCTCAAGGGGAAGTTTTTGTTATAGATGTACAGTTAAAGATATATTCTCTCAAGATGGATCGCAAAAACTAATTGGTAACTTGGTATATACTGCGGAGCACTTTTTCCTCATCTATTTTGCTGTAAGTATGCCCGCATGTAGAAAGGATGTAAGTAACATTGAGAAAGGATACATCTCGTTTTGCATATGTTATTTTGAACACGTACGTTTGCTGCGATTCGCACTGTTATTGTGGTTTTTCATTAGTGTATAACTTTCAATTGAACCTCGTTAAACGTAACTTAACAAGTAATGAGCAAATACTCCGTTCAAAGTTTTTCTATATCCACTTATTTTACAATCAGAGTTTTTTTCTTTTGAGTCATTTTAAAACAGTAATAATAACACATGACATTTTGCTCTATATATAAAATATGAAATGCAATTAAAAAAAATGAAACGCAAATTTAATTATTGTTTTGAAATTGATACAAAAAATGTCATTAATCTTACGTGAAATAAACAGTTGAAAAGATTATATACGAAAGATATGTAATTTATTGTATGATTTTTCAACTCCCGTGACAAATTTTTCTTAAAGAGAAAAGGCGCAGAACTGACGTGCCCGGCGACCAACTCTAATTGATGTGTAATTTGCATTCCGAACATAAATTAAAGTTTATTGTCAACGCGCGAAACATTCGCACACTTGAAACTAGTCGCGCATGATATTTATTTCCCGCGACGCAAGTTATGTAATTTGTAAATAAGTCACCGCGTTCTTAGGAAACACCCGGCGGGACAAAATCTATACACGCGAGTGTTAAACAGGTGCTTTTCTTTCACGCTACTTGGGTGATAAAAAATACGGATTCTAGATTATTGACGTAATGTCGCCGGCAATTTCTCGTGCGACTGTGATCTCGCGATAACCATATTTCCTTGGTGAAATCCTTGAAACACTTGACTAACCATAGCTCGACATTATGCTAATTTTCAGATGACATTATAATTTTCTTCGCTATTTAACATTTCATAAACACCATGAGGTGAAAATTTTAATTCTATTAATTTTGTAATGAAAATGTGCCGTGTAATAGTTCAGACATTATTTTTATACATTAGAAAAATATCTGGTCGATTTAATGTCTAGTTTATGTGTATTGCAAATTGATATAATTTTATTGAAACTTTGATTGCTATAATGTAGTTATTTTTTTCAGCATTTATTAAGTTCAGCGTTTTATTATAAGAAATTTTGTCTTTTCTTTGTATACAAATATCGTTCAAGACCTTATCGCAGGATGGAAAAATTAATTTTATATGTTTGCATAATTTCAACGTTGGATATTCTATCTCGACTGGTGTGGGAGTTTATGTACCGACATAATTATAAACAGTTAAAATTTATTATCTGGAATATTATCAATAACGGAGTTGTTTGGAATATATTATCTGTTTCCTAGTAAATGTGTAACAAATGAAACTGCAATTTCATTTAAGTGTAATATCATTCATGAATGTCACTGTATACTTAAATTGATTCATTTCTCTCGATTCTTTTTTTAAATGTGCGTTGGCTTGTCCACTCTGCAAACTATAAATATCATTTCCATCTCTGTGACAATCATAAAATAAATTATCTCAAGTCTACTATGAATGTTTAAAGTTTAAAAAATATTTTACAAACATTTTCATCACAACATTTTATATTATCGCAGCAAAATCTTAACCTGATTATTTAACTAAGCTTTTTAAATTTAATTAAACGAAGGATAAAATTAACAATTTACGAATAAAGCGAAAACATCTGGATCAAAGGACATTGTGCCTACGAACAATATAACTACAAAACTAATTCACTTTCTCTTGTGCACTTTATAATTAAATTCTCGAATTTTACCAGTTTGAAAATTTTAATTAATCCGAGATGGACGAAGATTGCCGGTACAGAAAATAGCCGCGGAATAATCGTGCGGGCTCTGGAACGTGCATCTGCAGACCTGTTCTTAAAAAGAATTGAGTCCTCAAGGATGCGCGGGAGAGCATCCGATTGGTCGCTGCACAGCCCGACGAATTCTCCTCTCGAGGGTTCGCGACTGCAAAGTCAAGGTTCACCAACTCTGTGCCTCTGAAGTTAAAAATATGTACCTTCACGCAGCTTCGGATTAAAAAAACGTCCCCCTGTTAACAAGTCGGGTAATCAAATTGCGTTTTATCGGTAGTGGCTGTGTAAATACCCCGCAACACATTTGTTTGTGTTTGCAAGATTTACTTTCACGTTGCTCGAGCATCTGAAAATTATGAGATTTTCAAAGAAACAAAAAATCAAACCCTCCAGATAGCAATAAATTTTGCAATTTCTATATATTTGTTAATTTCAATTTTATAATATTTACTTTTCATTGCAACAAAAGCAACGATTTCTCGTTCAAACAAAATAGTCCGCAACAAAAGTCGTTTGTAACGTTTTTTAAACGTTACAATTTCATAGTTTTTATTTTGTTTACGTTTGTTACAGGACTTTAAAAAGTGCCCCCAACGGCTCATGGTCGCGTTATTGTCTGGAGCGCGGGCAAATGTCACTGGTTCAGAGCACAGAGCAAGCGAAAGGAGCGGATATTTTAGATGGCGAACAATCCTTTGTTCTCAGCACGTGCTACGGTCGCGAGGTAGCAGCACCGCGTGGTCCGGACGCCGTCCAGAACGAGCCCCTGCGTTGTTCAAGACGCGGGAGAATGCTTCATCCCGATTGGCCAAAGACTTTGGCGGACAGTGGGAGGCATTTTGTCTTGCAACAGACGTTGTTATTGTTTTCTTTTGTAGGCGCTGCGCTGAGACCATATTGTATGCAGAAATCTTGGATCAAATTATCGTAATGGCTTCGCGGTTCGGACCAAAAAAAAAAGAAGATCGAGAAAGAGAATGACTCTCGAATGCATAATAGATGTCAATGACGAGTGCAATATCCAGGACGAATCTGCATAATGAAAAGCGCAAGTAGACGCGACAACTCTCGTGCAGCCCATCAGAAATTGTCTCGGATGGAAATTTGATTCGCGTCTATAATTGTATGGACGCGAGATCTCAATTTAATTCGATATCCCGTGGGATGAGACACGAGTGGTTGTACAAGAATTGTGAGATTAAAGAGAACATAATGTATAAAGTCGATGCGTTGCGGAATGTGTTTCTATAGGTGATAGAAAACGAGCTTGAATCATCATGAATGGAATAGGAGTGTCTGTCAATAAGACAGAGTGATGTTTGAAGGTTTAATTAATTCTAGAAAAATACGTTGTGCATGCAGTTGTATTGTGTAGACTCTAGAGATGGTGTTCGATGGGTTTGCGTGTTTCGATGGTCTTGGGCATGGTAAGCTTGTCTGGAACTTCGACTAACACGATTGAAGATTCAACGAACGTTCGATGGATTTGTTGAGTTAGGATTCAACCAATTTTGAAGATTGTTTGGCTTTCATCAAAATTCTATCCTTATTGAATATTGATCATTCAAATTTAATGTTTATGGTGCATTAAAATTTAATTAAAAAAAATAACTGCGAGGCAAAAAATATTCCGTTTGTTCAAACATTTTGGATGAAGATATTCCAATGTTTTGTTTTATTTTCAATTAAAATTAAACTAATGTTTGAGTTTTAAAATGAAGTTGGCGTTGCTTAAACATGTAACCAGGAAACCGTGGTATACACATTTTCAAACAATAATCAATTTTCAAGACAAGAGAATTTAAGATAAAAGTCGAACTGATAAATACTAAAGCAGATACTCATGTTGAAACAAACTCGACTTGCCTATTGAAAACGCAGCAATATTTATCATCATGTAAACCTGAAAGCTAATATTTTCCTGGACATTATTCACTCGATGGTTTACGATAGCACGTGCAAACGGTTTCTTGAGAGTGAGTCCGGGGAAAACATCATTTGAACTTCATTAAATTTCGAACATTTGCAAAATGCAAAAACCATCGATACAAAATGTTTCAAGGCTTTTGGGCACGCATCATTAACCGCAACACGCTTCTCCAATGGCAAATCAGTAATCGCATTTTTCTCACGAGGTTTCATGTTCAGGCAGCGTGAAATGGGATAAAATGTTCCGAGTACTCGCGGTATTTAATAAATACGAAAAATTCGCTACCATTAGGAACGTTAGATTTCGCGTTTCCGTGGGTCGACGCAGAGTTGCCGCAAATTACATCTCTTGGCTCAAGGTGTTGGTCGTAATTATCGAGCACACCTTCCGAGTACATCGAATTATTCAACGGATGTTTATTTTTGAAATGCAGAAGTTTAGTCATAGTTGAGTGATCGACCAGGCGAAGAAAGAAAGGTAGAACAAGGAACTTGAAGACAAAAAAAAACAACCATCACACATGACACAGTTTACATTTTCTAAAATTATAAAACAATCATTTTAGATTGAAATCAGGTTATCGTTTTCAAACAAATTTAAACATGAGATGACTTAATCATGAGTGTTTGTAAACAAAGAATATACATTATGCGAATAAAAATGACGAAGAAGAAAAGATACAGAGAAGAGAGGGTTGGCAAACAATTGGTGCAAAAAGGTTGTGAGAATATAAACGCGACCTAAAAGGGTTTTATCAATTCAAAGCAGCTGGAGGGAAAAAGACTTATCTTGACCCCTGAAGCCGACAGTGGTCATGCGAACCAAGCTAGCAAAAGGTGGCTTCCGGTTAGTACTTCCGGTCGTCATCCTCCGCGGATTCGCCACTCGGTTCAGTCATCCGGGCTGTATATCTCTGACTCGACTATTGCTTAATACGCGCGGTCACGGTAGCTGAACCACGTGGGACCTGGCGCTTCACGCGTGCTTTAATAATCCACTTCGGTTCGCGTACACTACGAAGAAGTCAGACCCCTTTACACTCAGACGTAAAAAAAAAGGAGCGAAGGTAATTGCCGAGAGCGCGGGAACTTGGAACTCTTGACGCTTGAAAACACACGTGCAAATCGTGACAAGGATCAGGAGGTCAAGTGCACCATGTTATTGTTTAGGAAGCTGCATGGTCGACGGTGCAAATGGCACCGTTAGGAAAGTGCCAGATTTTTAGAGGCAAACTAATCCACATTTGCAGGAATTGAGTTTTGAGAATGATCATTTTTTAAGAGTCTGCAAATAACGCAGGAAGGAAGTTGATAAAGTCAATTCGGTCAGAGAAGTTATTTTGCTCGGAACAGAAAAAATAGGAAATTATGTGATCCGATTAAGTAAATGAAAATGTGAAAATTGACTTAACGTTTGTTTGAGAGAACTTTTCAGAAGCTGATTTTATTAAACGAAATTGCCGACTGTTGTTATAATTAAAAGTTAAACAATTACTCCAGTTGATGAATTGAAGGGAACGAAAAAAAATTTTTCTGCTCCAATTGTTCAACTTTGATTATTTCAAATGTAATATTTCGTAACGTGAAAGGATAAAGTTTGAGTTCATATGAAAATTTCCTGTCCAAATATCAAAATGTTATTTCAAATACGGAGAAACTTTTTGTTTTGTTCGTTTTAAATGCTAACAGAGAGCTCCACTATTTTAAATCGCTGCCCTTGCGATATTCAATTATCTTGGCAGCGTAAGTTATAATAAACTCGGTCATAATGGACTTTACGACAAAAAAGTTAATGCAGTTAACACTTTTCATTCGTACAATGAGACAGCTTTTTATTTTTTATCCCCTTTGTTGTCATTGTTCTTCAAATGAACAATCACAATCATTTCCGATACATAACGCTCGAATAATAAATCAACAGCTAGAAAAACGTTAACCTATTGAAACAATGTCCTCAAAGTCGAAGAACTGAATGCTCTTTCGTGAACAAAAAACGGGATTCATTTAAATCCCTATTTGTCCAATTAACATTCAGCGTTGGTTTTTCGCGACTGCTTCACGCGCTAGTTGCATAATACGATTCATTCCAGTCTATTAAATAAACCACGAACAATAAGCGTGTTTTCCAATCTACATTTTTTTTTTCAAAACAACAACCGAGTGTCACAATCAATAACATTTGAACTTCTTTTTTTGTTTTGTTCATAACCAGTTGCGTAGCTCGTGGCAAAACCATCGCATGCTCCTGGTCTTATACCGTGGGCAGAGCTGGATGTACGCAATCAAGTTCTGATTTACGACTATTCTAACTAATCGGAGTGTTAGAATAGATTTTGTTCGCTACCGATTAGTTGGTCAGTGCAGTTTGCACTCGCCTTGCTTATATTCTTATCTTGCAAATAAATGATTTTTTTAATTCACAACTAGATACACAACAAGAAAAATCAATTATGATTTGTCTGAACTTATACTAAACTCATACTGAACTGTGATTAAATTCTGGTTAAAGTTCAGGTCGTGTTGAGTGACCCTGATTAATAAATGAAACGTTGTCTGATACCGCCAGACGATTAGCCAATTTTTTGTACCAGCTGCATTTTATAAAGGTATAAAAAGAAAAAAAGTTGAGTCCAATTAAAATGGCACGTAAATCTCGACCGGGCTTATAATAATAAGCATCAAATGATTCGCGCTAATTGCGCTGTGTCATTAATTTGAGTGTCGTTAAATCGCAGCGGGAATTTCGTTTTCACTGTAAAGCCGCGGGCTTTTTTGCACGTCGCCCCGGGGACAAAGTGACCGGCAGCGGGTGCTCTAATGACAATAATTCGCGACCGATTCCGCGAGCGCTCGTGCCCTCCACATTGCAGCCATTTCTGTCGGGTAAAAGGTACGAGAAGTTGCATCGTAAAACGGCCCGTTTAATGCTGTTTGCTTCTTTGTATTGCTTGGCGCTTTTAACTCGGCTAAATTGCCAGCTACCGTCAAGCCTGTGTCTGTTGCGACAATCGGCAGATTTATCGCTCTTCTTGCGCGTGCACTTTTTTCACCGAAAATGCCCCTCGGTGTAGGAGACGTTGTTTTTATATCAAACCTGTTTTTTGTATTTGCACAAAGCGCTGAGTTAAGAGGTTATATAATTGCACCTATTATCGAAAATTTTGTTTGAAATTTCATATTAAATGAACAATAGGGTTAATTATTCTTTTTTTTTATTTTGTTATTAAAGTACAATCTTTTTATAGTCTTGAACTTGAAGAGTGATTTGCCGCAGTACACCGAGCCATGTGGTCAGACTTTTTTTTCACGCCTTCGAAATCCAAGTACAATTAAGCCGACACGCATAGTTCAAATTATCGCGACGTTTTTGAAAATCCTATCAACCCTCAAGACAAGGGGGAGGGGGGGGGGTTGCAACCAATTAGTCGACACGTGAGAGTCATTTCGTTGCCGGGATTCATCCACACGTAGACAA
Source organism: Trissolcus brochymenae (assembly GCA_030523145.1). Taxonomy (NCBI): domain Eukaryota; kingdom Metazoa; phylum Arthropoda; class Insecta; order Hymenoptera; family Scelionidae; genus Trissolcus; species Trissolcus brochymenae. The sequence continues at coordinate 136,141 of JAQQRF010000161.1, forward strand.
GCAGATACTGCACTGCTCACACTGTGAGAGAGACACCGCTCGTGAGAATTCCTTGCCGCGGGAAATTCAATATGGGGAGTTCATTAACGTACCGCAAACACGAACTTGATTGGAAATTATTAAAAGAAGCGAGAATTCGCATGCATTATGCATCCCTGTGTACTGTCAATTGTAATTTTGATAACTTTTTGCGTAAGCTTGGCACAGGTATTAATTGAATCCTCGTTTCGAATGTTCCTGCCGGTTCAAGTGCAATTAACGTCATTTTAAGAGGCTTTTTGTTTGCAAACGTACAAAGGAAACGAATAAACATCCCGAGTTATGGTGCACGGTGTCCATCGTGAAATCGTATGATATAGATTAATGAAGTCAGAATATAAGACTAACGACCCCCTCGTCAAGATACGCTCGTTGCCTTACGTGGGAGTAAGTTTTCTTCGCTGACAGTCCGGGCAATCAGTTTGTTTTATTGGAGACTGTTTCAGCTTTTGAATTATCTTTTTCCATGCGATAGTTTAACACTATACGTATTCAGAAAAGAATTATTCGACAAGACAAATAATAGTCCTTTTAAGATAATCTTTTTCAATTTCAACTCAATCATTTTTTCTCAAAATGAATTCGTATTTTAGTATTTTTTATGTCAACAATTTTGCACTCGACATTTTTAACATAAACTAAACAGAATTTGATTGTTAATATGTTGTCTCTAATTTATATTATTTTTTCGACTAAAATTCAGAACTTTTTTTGCTAAAACATAATTTTACTTTTTATAGATCTTACACAATTCTCTATTTCCAATTCAGAAGGGTCAAGCTGGAATGTCCGCCAGCTAATATTATAATATCATAGATTTGATTTGGAATCCCGACTGAAGGGAGCCTGGGCTCATTCTTCAAGGACTCTTAGGAGACGAAATTTTTACCTCGGGAAAAAAATTAAACGTCTTTCTAAGTGGTACATCTGAAACGACTTTTTTGTAGCAGAAATCTTGTAACTAAGTTTACTTTAGGCTGTAAACTGAAACGATTGGTTTTTGCAACGATCTACGTGCTCTTGTTCTCGTTTTTGTACCGAGATGATCTATTTAAAAAAAACCCGGGGCCCGGAATGCCCCGGATAAAACGGACGAAAGAACCGTAAGAAGAAACTTTAAAACCGAAGGCAATTCCGGCTACTGCAGGTATGCGTGCAATACTCATCGCGGTATGTTCATACTCTCAGATATGTTTTTCTGCCCTGGAACAGATACGGGAGGCGAACGCGGTTATCGCTACCGCGGATTGCGTGGCCACGCCCAACCACAATTTCTTCCGTCGATCTGGCCAACGACCCAGGAGTTAAGTAATGTCACAAACATTGTTTATATAAAATGGTTAAACGGGCAGAAAAACACACGATGATGGCGCGAACATGCAGTGAAAGGGTGCTTTACGACACGCGTTCATGTTTCAGTATGGAAATTTGTTTGATGCCAATAAAAATTTACGGTTTCACTTTTGGTGTAACTCAATGTTCCAGTGACGGATTACATTTTATTAAACTCTAAAATTTCTCTTAACAATCATCTCGTACTTTGAAATTTAATTTCATTCCTGCATAACAATCAAATTAAATTCAAGTCAGACGCTATTTTGATTGTAATTTATCCCGCGCAGAAAAAAATATTAGCAATACTATGAATCGATATGGCTGGTATAGCCAACTCCCATATTTGTATCCCATAACTCAGCGTATTAGAAAATTTTGAAATTTAAAATGACAATTTTGTTTTTGCAAACTTCTTACAAACACTTCTTTGTCTCTTGATAAATATAAACTGCAGTTATACCCTGTCCTTTTTTTTATACTTTGCCAAAGACGTCTATCGGCGTCATTTCCTGCGCTGGATAAAAATGAAAAAAATTTATTTTACACTTATCTAATTCTAAATTTGCATCCGAATAATCATTATGTCCCATCTCGCAAGAACGCAGGAATGAGGTACTTAGAGGAATGTTATAAATATCGTTTTCAAGGTTTTGCGCGATCATTGGTCGAAACAGTATAAATGAGATTATCATAACTGATTAAATGAAAGGAAGCTAACAAGTCTCATGAAAACATTTTTAATTTCACACTTATGATCACACTTGTAAAACTCGTTTAAAAATTTTTACACTGCGTTTCATTTACCATTTGACTTCGTTTTGAGTTTGCGTTTCATAACTGCGCGATCACAAGTGGAAAATCGAAAACTCGATCGGAATCAAGTTGAACCGACGTAAATACGCGCGAGATAGATTCAAACGATGGCAACGGATTGGTGTGTAACCGGCGAGTGTAATGTATGAAAAGGAACAACATCAGATACGGTTTACTTTCAGCAGAAAAAGAAAGATCAAGCATTGTAGAACCCAAGTTGCACAAAGTCGCCTTGACATAAGACCAAGGAGTGATAAGCCTTACGAACAATCACGTAACAATAATAACAACGCTGAAATATTAATCATCGGGCCCAGGTATTATAAATTCAATGGATGGAGTGTCAATCAAATTATTGGTTTCGATTGGTCAAGTCGATAATTAAATCCCTTTCTTAGATAATCAGCACGATAATTTTGCAACCTCTTTGTTCGTATGTTTGCTTTCAATGAACTTTCTATCTTGATGCTAACCAGATATGTATAATTACTAATTGATTTCATTTAAAGGCAACAAAATTAATTTTCCATTTTTGAATTAAATCATGATCAGTTTTACCACAAACTGATTTCTGATAGTGAACAACACGTATTTTTCTAACACGTTTGAAGTTAAAATAATACATTTTGATGCGTCAGTTGAGATTTATTGATACTTGTTGGAAAATAATACCGTTAAAATTTTATGTGAGGCGTGGCAAAAATGCGTGTGCTAGCAGGGTCAGCTTACTAGGTCATTGCATACGCGTTTATTACTTCGCTGTTAATTCGTCCGAGACGATTTATCAACACCCGTATCTCCTTACTGAAGGGTGCATCAAAGATAAGTCGGCAAAATCCGTCGATCCGTTCACAGGCGTCTATTAATTTCGAGTTCCACTGGACCATAACTGCACGGGTTTGTGCCTCTCACCGAACTCACAAGTCTCAAGTTGCTGCGCGACAATATTGCACGCTTGTCTGGTTTCTCTTATTCAGATAAGATCGTCGAGACAAACTTTGTCACGAGACGCTGAATTTCAGTTTTATATCAGATCACGCCAACAATTGGATTAACTTTACTTTCAAAATCTCAGGCCTCATATACTTGTAGCCACAATTTAGTCATTGTTATATGAATAATCATTTTTTGTTCAATTAAAAAAAATTGTACTTTCTTCAATCAAGAGAAAGGAATAAAAAATAATGTTACATACCATTCAAACAAAAGATTTTATTTTCATTTCAGACTGGTTCATTTTTTAAGAATAACAAAAAATCAGCAGAAAACAATTTCACTATACAATTCGAAAAAGGATTGCACCTCGTTACTTTGGCGATGGATTTGAAAAGATAGAACATATGCTGGGATAACTAATTTTATCTGAAAAAATGGCATATCGAAAAAGTAATCGACGATCGGACGGCGGAAGTATTGGCATTGCGAATATCAAATTACCTCACGTAATTACATAATTATAGTAATCGATTTGTCGATTTGTGTGAATTCTCCGTCAGATTCGTGAATCCAAGTGAGTTTATCAGACAAAAGTAGAGATTGCCAAGATAACCCGATTCACAGCGCGGTAAAACAATGCGTTGTTTTTGCGTTTCGGAATTGTCCGTGACAAGTGTGGTTTTCTTTTCGTCCATTTGCAGATAAATGCCAACAATTAGGGCGATTTTGTTTTTCACTCGAAGCCACGCGCTTTTTTTTTCTCTCTCGTGTCGGAGAAAGTTGACTCGATTAGAGCATTATGCTGACAACGCGGATGCTTTTTATCGTACTGTCCTGAAATCGAGTCGAAGAAGGAGGGAGAAAAAAAGTAATTGAATCCGAGGGAAATTAGGGAAATTCCTCTTGTGCGTGAGTAAATCACGAAATTTCAATGCTCGCGCAGTGTTCCACTTCGGGCGCCGGTGCATTTGGAGCGAGCTATTTTCGCGAGAGCACAAAACGACCCCGAAGAGTGAAGATGATAACACCTCGCCTCACTTCCACGCCCACAAAATAACGAAATCGGTTTCTTATTTGCTCGTCTTTTATTGTTGTTCCTGGACGAAATATTTTCTGTGAGAAACATTCCAGTTATTACGCCATTTATAACAACTACCATAAAAAAGTTTTTGAACATTTCTTTCATTTATGATATATACCTAGTATACATGTTACAATCAAAATTTTATTACTCCTGACGAGCAATGCTAACTGTATGCTTTTCTAAATGTGTTAACCTAAGAGTTATAAACTTTGAAAATATTGTTGGGTCTAAACAAAATTAATCCAAGTCGTAAAACTAAATTTTTAATGAAAAAAAAAAAAAAAAAAATTTAGAGAAAGAACGAAAGAAAAGAAAAATTATGAAAGAAAAAAGTTTACGACAGCTTGTTTATCAGCAGTGGAACAATGCTATCTCCCTAATATATAGGCAACCCTCAATTCTCCTCATCAAGAAGAACCAAAAACAAAATGGCAATAATTTGAGGGCGATAAACGAGCCGTGCGAAAATGATTGCGCGTTTCAAGCGAATGCTTTTCGTACAAAGTGGCAGAAATGATCTGTAATATTCATGCCGTATCACTAATTTCGATCAATATTACAGTACTTCGTGTGCGCGACCAGCAATTTCACGCGATTGTTTTCGCAGCGTGCAGTTTGCGTTCGACGCGGCGCAAATGTCCACGCGTGATTTATATAAACCATATGCTCGGACAGCTCGCAACGTGGCGTTTAACGCCAATCTCCTTACTTTATTCCTTTGAATAAGGATACCACTTTCGTTTCGCGCTTAATTTACGAGATTCATTGCAACATTCGTTCAAGGCGTCAATTGAAATTGAAATTCAATATTCTATCCTGATATACATTTTGCCATTTATAGTATTTCTCAATTGAAACATTAACAAATTGTTGAAATACCAGCGTAACTGAATTAAAAAAAAATGCACAGATGAAAGATTCAAGTTGCACAAACGAGAGGAAATTATATTACACTCGGCAAAACAATTAGCGTCCCCCCCCCCTTAAATTTTGGGCATTTTTAAAACTGTCATAACTGTGACACATTTTACCAAAAAATAATTTTCTTTACACTATATTAAAACTTGAAACCTCAACTTCAAGATTTTTCGTTGAAAAAATTTTAACTTTGCATCAGATGGCGCTGCTGTCTAATGATTCGGTGGCAAAAATTGTAGGGGGGGGGCGCTAATTGTTTTTCGGAGTATAATTGTTATTATATTTTTCAACACAAAATGTTGCAAACAAATTTGAATGAAAAAGTTGTAAAATTAGCAATGGAGATGCAGTCATTTCATTCACGACTTTTCTCACACGAAGATTAATGAGCCAAATATGGAAAACGAAGGACGGCATCGAGCTTAAAACAAATATCATATCAGATGAATCGCGCGGGGCAAAAATCGAGCTCCCCGGTTGTGCAGCCGGTCTTTATAACCTGCAAAATTACTTTAATTGCAGTGTTGGCGGATCAAGGTTTTTGATTGTCTTAGTCTCGACGCATCCGAGTGGATGTGTATACTCATACAGAAAGGCGGGAAGACATCACGTACGTGGATGCACGATTGAACCTAAGTGTTTCTCAGTCTCGCATCGCGGCGTTTTCCCACATGTGGTTCTATCGTCTTGGCCTCCTCGACGTGGCTTTGCAACCGTAACCCTCTTCTTCAGTTGTCTTTCCTTACCACTTAAACGAGGAAATGTACGCTTATTCACACCACTTTCTTACACTTTCGCGTTCACGCCGACACTGCACCGGAATCCGATTTATTTTTTAATCTCAATTTGTTTAATTGTCTGATTAATTTTTCTTCTTCAATCAAAAGAGGTTAACATTCAATTATTCTTGTTTGCATGCACTATTTATCATTTAAGAACGTGTGATCTGTTTTAATTTAATTGTGTAGGTTTATGAAAAAATTAAATAATATTATGTTCGTTTTTTTGTTTTTTTTAACTGGTTTGAAAAAACAAAACAAGACAGATGAAAGGTAAAAACCAATGTTTAACAAAAAAAAGAAACACTTGCAACTTGGGGTTGTAAGAACGTATAGCTATAGACACATGGATAACAAGCTTCTACTGTGACTCATCGCCAGGTGCAATCACGTTGATTTGTGCGATGCTCCAAGATCTCGCCAAGGAACCAGAACTCCCGCTGCCAGAAAAAGATCTTCTGCATGCGTTAAGACACGTGCACAGTATTGCACGCCATATGGAGTTGAAACTCATACTGATTTTGAACAGCTGATTTATACATTTATGCAATTTTCTACTCCCAACTCAGAAACTAGAATTATAAATAAGAAAAAATAAATTCTAAACTCAGTAAAAATAAATTGTTCATATCAATATAATTTGATACTTCAAATTTATCTGATATGCTTGGTTGAACCAAACTCAGCTGGAACATGGACAGACTTCTTTGAATACCGATTTTGGCTGTTTATGAAGTATCAAATAAAATTCGAATATCAGTGCACAAACGAATTGTGCAGAAACTGAGTCTGTTCATCTGCTGGGTGAAATACAACATGTGGAATATATACGCGATAGTATCAGCTGCCCTGCGTTGCCCGGCACGCGTTTCGTCTCACATTTGACCTTCTTTGATTGCCCTCCAAAATCATGCAGGGTTAAGTCAGGTGTAAAATAGCAAGCCTGTCAAGTATTTGATGGTAACGAATTCAGACGCACTCCTTGCAACTGTAGTCTTTCTTCTCTACTGTTTTTTTAGATTGCAATTTTTCATTTAAAATAACTAAATTAAATTGCAAATCATAATCTTATGAGATAAAACAGTTTTGTCAAGTATCAAAATATACATTTGAATAATTTTTACAAACAAACTTGGAACAACAAATTTTTAATTTTCTTTCTTTGTTCTTGGTCATTTAACTTTCGTTTTTTAAAATGTCCATCTGAATACAATACCCCTTTAAGTAGGAGCTCCATAGATAAATTTTACTCGTGACAAATTTTTTCGACGTTACACTGTCGAACAACATAATCGTCAAAGCGCCGGAAATACGACAATTGCAGGTTGAATCGGGTAACCGTGTGTTTTGCGGTGAGTCATTGACGATCGAGTGCCCCGGTCTATTCATCCTCGCCCACCACGTGTGCACTAAAGCTAAAGCTATATACACCCACGTGAACCATGAATGTTGCCAAATGTTTAAACGACGATTTGTTTCTTAGGGAATTTTACGATGACGATGTGGGTGGAGAGTAAAAGAAATCAGCTCGTCCATTGAAATGATGACCAAATATAATGCGAAATAACTGACGAGGAAGAAGGTTTTGATTACGCCAAAAGCAGGAACACTGCTTTCTAAGGTAAATGACCGAAACTTTTCTTTTATTCATACTCAACTATCTGCAAATCATAATATCACTTTTGTTTCTTCTTTTTCATTTGTATTTATTTTCATTCACCTGTCGCTTTATTTCTAATTCAATTAAATCACAGAGCTTTAACTGCACAATTTTTACGCTTGTAATTAAAATTTGTTATAAAAAGTAACAAACTCAGAGAACACATTTTTTTATTAATTTTTGCGAAATAAAAAAATAAAAATTTCAAAGAAGACAAATCTCGTCATCTTTTTATACCTCGCTATTAAGATCTCAAGACAAGTTTTCGCTTAGAGTGTCTTATTCACCGAGAGATCTTAAGATTTGCAGTGAAAAGCAGTGTCAATAGCGCACAACCGTGGACAAAGCGAAACAAAAGCCGAGAGACAATCAACGTCGACCGGCGACACCCTTTTTCGCCTTCAAAGTTACCGCGGTAATTAACACGTATAAGAAAGGAAAATTGTTATTTCGCAGCTCTCGTGGGTTAATTGCGCCCGGACTAGACTACTGATGGATGTGGGTCTGACTAACTGACACGGTTGCACCGGAAATTTCTTGATTGCGTATTTTTTAATCTGGATTAATATTATATCGGTGTGGGAGTATCTTTGCCGTTCACTCGCGATTTCGCACCACGATTTCTTCGAACCGTGGCTTCGAACCTTGAACCCGAATCGTGCCCATGCTTGAAGGTGCGACGTCCACTACGACCCAAAGATGCCGACTAAAAAACTCAAAAACTTTTCACATCTTTTGTTTTACAACAAAACTTTGATTCCAGTCTTAATTTCAGTCATCTTGATTTGTACACATCTGGTTAATTGATTCATTTTCTGCAACTTTTCATTTTCGTTCGATTCATAACTCTTGTTCTAAAAAGGTGTTCCGAAAGGTTTCCTTTCGTTTCCGGTTCTGCAAAATTCACAGCCGAAGTTTAATTCCAGGAGCTAATTCTATTGAAATTCATTAATTTCCTGCAGAGTCAAGGTTACTCCTGGCGAAACTACCGATTTTCCGCTCGGATGTGCTTTCGATTTTACCTGAGAGACAAAAACAAGTCACGACAGAGTGTAACAGAAAAAAAATGAGTAATTAATGTGAGACCTGAGGATTGGGTGATTCAATCTTCGATAACGCAGTGATTGGATAAAAATGCGTACGGTAACATTAATTAGCAACGTGTCATAAATCAAAAGTTCAACATAATTGAAAAAAGGCTACGAAGCATTGTTTTTAAAATGTATTAATCATATGGGTGTTGTGGTTGATGAATTATTCATGGGGGGGGGGGGTGAATTTTGTTTTTTCCAACGTAAGACGGTTTGACTTAAGTGTCAAGAACAATCCACAATTTCAATAACAAGTGACAACCTCGTCTCTGAATTATTCAAGCACAATTAGGCGGTTTCAGAAACACATAATGTACCGGCAAAGTGTTCATCGAGCCAACACTGTTACACCTACTGAGTTGTGAAACGTGCGACACCGTTTAGACATTTTAATGCAGCGTAAAGTCCTACGCCAGTTTTTTATGCAGCTAAAAAAAAATGGCTCTGTCCGCGAGCATTTTCTTATGCAAATTTCAGCCGGCTATCTTTATCCGGTGTGATCACTACATGACACTTTTCTCTTTCCAAAGATGAAATACCCAATATGAGATTCCAGATTATAAAATATTGTGCTGCTATTTCATGATTATCTGTTACGGAAATGTTCAGAGTTATTATATCATTTTCTCAGTTTCCAGAGAAGTATTAAATATTCATCTCGTTTGAAACTTGGCACGTTCTAAAGATAAAAAGATGTTGGGAAGTTGGGTTTTTTGTCTCTGCACAAGTGAATAGTGGGTAGTTCCGGACGTTGGGTTGCATCATGACGAGGCCCTTTTTTCGTAGCAGGTGCAACGGAAACGACAAGGTGTAGTTCGGCGCTGTTTTTGCTATTGTAAACGTGATTCTTCATTCCCGATAAATGACGTGCTCATGTTTATCCAGTCTTGCCTTATCAACTTCAACAGTTGGACTCAACAAAAACGCACAAGTAAACCTCACCAAAACCATTAAAATGAAAATCTGTATATGATTCAACAAATAAACTACTGTTTTATTCCGACCAATTTCCTTTTTCTATATTTCCTTAACTTTTCAATTTTTTTTTCAACTAGACAGTTTTATTGATTGATATTGTAAAATATCTCTTTCTATTACTGTTTTTGGAAAAAAAATGTAATCGTATGGTCATAGTTTTGAAACTATACGAGACAATTTACGCAAAATGGATGAAATTGCCAAACACGTGCACAAAGTTACACTTGATCGCACATTTACGCGTGTGATGTAACAGGTGATACGCCCTCCGCCCCTTCTTTTTGCTCAGTGTATAATTATAACTTCTGCCTCGGCCATCAACATGTGCGTGTTCCAAGACAATTAAAATGTCGGCCCGACGTTACACAAAAGACTTCAAAATTCGAGCGAGCCCCTAATCTCACGTCGGATTTGTCAACAAGCAAACTCGTGCATTTGTCATGGCGAGTTGGACAAATATTTGCCAGGAACATGTGAAGTTTTCTCGGTGACTCGCGTTATCTAGTCACAAAACGCTCAGACAGGTTTGGAGTTACACATCGTATAGATAAGCCCTGCAGAGTTTGACTTTTTTTCCGCTTCAAGTTTTATTGTAATCTACTCGAAATTCATCATTATCAAAGCTCGAAAAGAAACTGAACACTTTGAATTTCTATTTTTGCATGCGTTCTTGCTGATTCGACGACAAACAAAGTATCAAGTGATGCACGACGAGCGTCGCGTTTTTGTAGACAAAATAACCGTAAGAATGAAAATAAAGTTTGATACACATTTTTATTGAAATCTATATTGAAATCCTTTTTTTAACCTTTTGCTAAATATAAAATTTTGAATTTCAAAATTTTGCCATGGAAGCCAATATGAAAATTCGTGAAAATGAAAAATTATAATGAATTGATAAAAAAATAAATTGAATGTGGTTTTGTCTGCGTTCTCTTTCATCGGAGCAAAAACAGAACCGACTTGTTTTGTTTGGGAGCGAAAATATCGTAAAGCTGTATAAAATATCCCGAGAAAAATAGATGGCAAAAACGGCCAATCAGTGTATGTATGCGATTTTTTTTCCTGATCCAATGGTTGGTTTTGCACCGTCTGGAAACTGGTTGTTGGTGAGTGCAAATACTCGCGCAGACATCACCGTCGATCGTAACGCGCCGAGTCCGAGGTCATTGATGACCGTGAAATAATTACGATGCCGTGTGCATTGTCAAAGAACGAGCGAGACACCCGAGCAACGGGTACTCGCAAAAGTTGTACGCACGACCGGTTCCGCGTACAAACGAGCTAACATGGCGACCTCTCTCTTTGGCAAGCACACCCACGGTGATTATTATATCACGTGTGACGGCTCCAACATATACTACCCAAATAACTGTCAAGATGTCAAATTCATTACTTTTCAGTTTGTTTGTTAACGTGGAACAGTAAAAATAACAACGAACAACTAAATTCTGTTTTTTTTTTTTTTTTTTTTTGCCAAACTTGTTCACAGACAAAAAAGTCACGGTCGAATAAATTCGAAGTTTTTATATGGAAGTATATAAAAAAGTTTGCTATCATTTGATGAAAGAGTCGATACATTTTTCGACCGCAATAAAAGTATACGAGGTGCTTTCAAATTCAGAGGAGGGTCGAAAAAAGATTGACACGCCTTGGCAAAGTCAGAGATAGTTGTCTCACATAACATCGACGCGTACGCACGTTTCATGTTAATCGATAAAAATCACACTCAGGCATGCACGGGCCATGATTAAGCCCGATCGATCATCGATTCTTTTCATTCATTCTTAATCTGTTCGCGGAATAGGTTTCATGTTTTGTCATCGCGGTACGATTCAAGAATTAAAGAGAAAAGTAAAAGTGCGGCCAGATCATCGCTGCAGATCAAGCAAGTTATCATTTCTATAATTGTTTTGAACGTGGGGATAAGAAATTGTCTGTCACTTTTATATAATTTCATCATTATCATCACAGATGCAATTGTTTTTGATGTACATGTCAAAATTATTAAACAACTTTCATTAACGTAACATTTTTTTTTTTTTTGCGTAACCGTTAATGCTAAATTGGCGTGTGTACATTCATGGAAACTGAGATGCAACTTTAATTTTACTTTTTCATCTTTAATTTGCACAGTGAAATGAAAAAATTTTTTCAATTCCAAACTGTTAATGATGATTGTTTATTTGAAAATAAGAAATGAGAAAAAAGCATAGATTGTTGTTTAAATTTGTTGGCAAATTTCGAGTTAATTTAATGACAGTCTGATGAAGCTTCAAGTTAAATGAATTATCAAACCAATTTGGTCCTTAAAAAAAACGTTTGTACAATTAATGCGCCTGCATGCAGACAACCGGGTCGGCGTTGCTTCGCGTAAAGCGCCTGCACTTTGTGAAATGTAATCGCACGCCTGAACTATATAAATAACACTTTGTACCTGGCTACTAATTTGATCTCAAATGATTGCGCGGCGGAACCTTTTGATTAAACGAATTTGCTATGATTTTTTTGTTATAATTCGGTCTATTCATCTGAACGACGTTTCTTTTCAAGTTTTACATTCGAATTCACAATAGTTTATTTGTATCTCCATAAATGGCATATGCTGATATATTTATGGGAAATAAATAGTGATGTATTTTGCTTGAACTCTTACCTGAACTGCGCTGTTGAGGAAGCAATTGTTTTGACCAGGACCATTGAGCAAGCCCTTGGTACTCGTGAAGCTGGTATTAAAGTCCTTCGGTGACAGCGTCGCATTTTGTAGCTGCTGCCTCTCAGGCAGCAAGCCGCAAATCCGACGATTATGATTTGATTGATGATAACCCGCGAAATCGACGGTGTCATGGGATTCGTTCTGTTGCTGTTGCAGCCCCATTTCTAACCGCTTATCTCATCTGTAATTAAGGAACAAAGCTTGTTTATGATGCACTTTTAATTGGGCTGAATTTGTTTTTTCTTGTTTTATTTATAACGAAACCGACATTTCCACGCATGAATTTAAAACCGACCAATTATAACAAACTTATGAGTGCGTTTGTTTGTTTTGAGGTTTCCGAGTTTTTATTATTCTAATTTTTGTTCTCAATTTACGTTGCGATGAAAATTTTAATCTTATGATGATGATATGAAACGTGGCGCAAAATTTGAGCTGAGATATGGCGTGTGCATTCGTCTAATTTTCTCATTCGCGATTTAGTTAACACGTGTGTGTTATTATCAAGGAAATTGCGAGCCTTGTTAAAAGCCGTGCGAATGTATGATAAATAACCCCCTCGCTGTTTTTCTTCGCTGCAAATTACCTCTCTTGCGACGGGCTTTCCAGTCTGTTAAACCGAACATTATAAAGCAATACCATCACAAATGCTATTATATGAGACGATCTTGTTGTTGCAGATTGTTTTCATCTGCCGTCTCGATTAATCGTTCATAAACTATATAAGAAATTCGTTTTGGTGAACAAACAAGGTAAAGAGTATATAGAGAGATAAAATTATTTCGCTGCGAGATAAAATAAGAAAGTTCAGTTTTTTTTATCTCTAAGAAGTTTCGTAAGAAAAAAAATTCATACTCCTTTGTTGTTATAGAAAATTGTACAAAAGTCAAATAAAAAAAGCGATAATAAATATTTTATAAAAGCCAAGCTGAAGAAAAAATAAGAGGTTTATGCTGATGTTCACAAGAGAGTTATACCCGTCGCTTTATCTTTTCGCAACGAGTTTGCAAGTTGAAGAATCCTATTCCGTTGAAGCACCTTTAATGGAAATTTAATTTTTTATAATTTCACAAAATCCTTATTTTCCGAGTAATGATAAAATATATATACCGAATGAAAGAATAATTCACGATACACAACTCTTCTAGAAGCACTCGACCTCGTTTACCGGAATGATTTCAAGGAAAGCGACGTCGTGGACAATTTTTTTGCCATTTGAAATGCACGCAGCTCATCTTCTGATGCTAATTTCTTCAAGCCCTCGATGTGCTGTGCTCGCATTTATCAGCGCGCTTTTGTAAGCACCAATATTTTATGCGGCGACGTTTATACCGCTGCGATATTCAGATTTTGACGAACGATAGCGTCAATTTTTTAATGATCGATCAACGTCATTTTTTTGAACCAATAACTTCAAAAATTGATCCTCATTAGTTTCTTTTTTTTTTTCAATTAACATTTTCAACTCAACGGAAAGAAATCTTGTATAAATTACTGTCAGTGATGATGAAGAAATAGTGAATGAAATATTTCATTGAAAAATATTTTCATTGACATAACTCATTGCTGAACAAACATCGGTAACATTTCCTTTCATTAACGATGACAATAAAAACGCATCGGAGCAACTTTTTACATGTGTCCAGTAGCACTTTAGACTTCCTTACGACAGAAAGAATATATTTACATTATAAGTTTACACCGGACGCTTTCTTTTGTAATTACAATTGACGCGCAACAATTTCTGCTGCGAAGAGAAAAAAAGAAATATCAATGTAACTTGTAACACGAAACGCATTGTTTTAACGAACTTGGTATACCCAGTGCACCCAATCATTTACGACGAAGCGATTGCTCAAAAACCAACACAAAAGGAATCTGTCGTTAAACGAAACCTTTTTATTGTTTACGACACAACGCGGTCATTAAAAAGATTAGTACTGTAGAAATTTGGTTCGAGTTGAATTAAAACACAATTACAAAAAAAACTATTGACATAAAAATAATATTGACAAATTGAAAAATTTAGCTGTGTAGAATTGAAAGGTGAATTAGATGTTGGTATTCAAAAAGAAGAATTAGAAAATTAGACAGCTAGTAATCGAAAAGTTAATTATGAAGGGAGTAAATCGTTGGGCGCGAACAAGGAGTTAATCGAAATTGAATAATGCTTCGAACACACGCTACCGAAAGAGCCCTTGCAAGTGGTTGCAGAACCAGTCGCAAAACCTCCGATTTCAATCTTTTTCTCATTCTCGACCCGTCTATAATTGAGGTCCCAAAATGCGAGAGCTATTATTCAAACGAACAGCTGTAAAAATTGAAGGTTTCTCCTTACGCGTGTCATACCATAAAGAACATTATAACTTGCGAAATGCAAAGAAAAAATTTTGCAATGTAAAAATCTAATTATTTTTATTTCAAACACGTCCAATAATCATTTAACAATAACTTGTTAATGAACACTTCAAATTTTGCGAATGTTCTTTTTAGCGTATATAACTTTTCTTTTTATTTGTTCACTTTTTTAAAATATTTGCAGATTTTAATACTGATTTTAAAATGTTCAAGTTTGCTGATATACGTAAAATTTATAACATTTGAGCATCTCTTTTTATAACGCAAAATCTGATTTTTAAATTCAAACCCTGATGGGAAATTAATTCATCGGACCATCGAAACCCGTTTGCGCTGAATTTCGTTCCATCTTTAGCGGATATCGTGATGAATGACGACGTTGATAATTGAATCGCGGATATAAAAGCGAAAAATGTGACGCGTCATTTTTCATCCAGGGGCGTGAACGCCGATGACAATCAATTAGCGCGATGATACAAAGTCAACGAAAAATGTAATACCTTTTTTTTTATTTCAAAAAACAATTAATCCCATTTATTCTCTCATCAGACATCGGTCCCTATTGATAGAAAATGTTTTTTCTTTTAACTGTAATTTTTTCAGCATTTTCTTCCACATTTCATCAAATAATTCTCCATCACGCTTTTGCGTGATTTTGCATTTATTTGATAGTTAAATTGAGTTAGTCGCGAAATGGAAAGTCGTATCTTGAACTCGGCGCGTGACCAAAAGGAGAAGAACATTGGCGAGATAAAAATAGGCCAAATCGCATAAATCATGACTCATCGGACGTATCCGCAAACAGTGCTATACAATGCATTACGCACCCGGATCCTTGGCAGAAGGCCATTAGCCGAATTCTCCGGGTTTGATGGATTAATCGTCGCACACATCGTGCAGTTGGCAAAGCCACAGTGAAAAATCATCAAAAACCTTTTTCATGCAACCATCGTTTCACTAAAATATTTTTTTTTTGACAATCAACTTGACATAACTTGCTCTTCCAGACTTCTAAATTGAACAACCAACATTTATTTTCTTTTCTCATCTAGAATATTGAGTTCACTTTCTGCAAAATCTTTGTAATTGAATGCAAATTGCAAAAAATGCAATTGTGTTATTTTCACTTGTGTGAATGAAAAAGAGATCCAAGTTCTTTTTGTCACGACAACATTATAATTCATTTCGAGCGTTTTTTTTTTAATTAAATTATTTGTTCAATCGCGTGAAATGATATCGATCATGATGTTATGCACGAAGGTGGGAATGTCTCATGGGATTAATAACTCGCATGTTGCCCTGGGAGAACATGATGAAAACGTCGCCTATACAGAATTCAACAAGTCAGGTAATCAGTTTGGCCTGAAACGTGAGTCCAGCGAGTGTTATTTTTTTTAAATAAATTAAAAGCCAATTTTCGCAACACCTCAAAATAACGTGACATCAAAGAATCACAAGTAATTCCGGTTGTACTAAAAAAAAACTTTTCTATTAAAAGTTTCTACCTTTTGAATATACAAAATTAGTGACTAACCCACAATAAACTGGAAAATGTCACCGACCAGTTTGAATATGCATAGCAGAGTTCCCTTCCTGTACGAGTTTCGTAATAATAGCAAAACGCACGAATATTTCGGGTCGCAAAGTGTCTACGAGGTTGCAAATCTAACTCTGCTGGTTTCCGGCGCGACCTTAAATGCAACCCTTATTCTGGTCACTTTGCTGAGCACTTCAATGAAATTCACGTCACTCAACTGCTACCTCCTCAGTATGATCTGTTCAAATCTGATTCTACTATCAGACGTACTCAACGAAGTCTTACTGCGCTACTATGGTGTCAATTTTCAGCTTAATCTCGACTATGTCAGCTACGTGACTTTCAAAGCTTCTGTCCTGACTTTGGCTATGCTGCATCTTGACAGGTAACTGCTCAAAATTTTGCACGGTTTGTTCTATTAAAACATTCCATCTTTATTTTAAACAACGATTTTTAAAAACAGATATCACAGAATTTAATAATATACAAGCTTTATGCAGAAATATTATTTGAGAAACAAAACATTTAATATTGTTAAAATTGAAATGATGATGATACCAAAATGAAATACTGAAATAAAATACTTGGGAAACAAAAATATATTTTAAAATTCCAATACAGTCTCAACAATTTGTCGTTCTAACGTTTCGATGTATTTTGCTTTATTTACTTTACTCGATTCAATGTTTCAATTAAATCTTTTAGGTACGTCCTCATCTGTCGTTCGAGTACATGTAGGGGTAAAACCATCCCGACAGTATCGACCGGGTTAAAAAGTGTCGCGGTGATTTGGTACATGTCAACGATGACCACGGCGATGCAGCTGCACCTTCACAATCGCATGTCAGAAGAAACTTTCGGCAACATATTTGTCTCGGCGACAGTTATGTTCACGGTGCTGCCCTTCGCGGTGTCCGTTTTTCTGGCCACTCTTATATTTTATGACCGCAAAACTTACGAGACGCACGATGTCGATCATGCGGAAACTTTGCTCCTACTTGGTAAGTCTACGACGGAAGTACCGGGTTACGTCGACTACCGCCCGATCCTATATCCTTCGGCAGCTTATTTTCGTTCTGCCAACTTGTCCAAATTTTACTAAGTTTATTCCGCGCGTTTGGATGGGAAAGTTTTGATTATGAAGTTAAATCGACTATAATTAATTTCATACATTTTATGATTTATTGCAATTGTCAAGAAAAAAAGGGGGGGGGGAGTGATTGCAAGAAAATTTGATAGAGATTGAGTATATTTGTCGTGAAAAAAAGTAACCCAAAAATAATAGAGGAAAAATATAAGTTTTCAATGGATTCCGAAATTTGATATGAAAAACCAACGATGTCACTGCCCTTGTACGCAAATAGATCATATTTCAGTAGTACATCGCATTCCCAGTGACGAAGTTTCAATCGCTTCACATAGACAGCATCGATATTTTTAGTCATGCTATCTAACAAGGCTGATGAATTTCTGTTTGAATTGGATAATTTATAATGTTAGATTATGTTTCGTACTTGATATCATTTTATTTCTCTAAAATATAAAACTGACACGACTCAAGCTGCTAAATCTTAAGCAAATTTCAATCAATTAACGTCATCTAATCGCGAGATTAAACAATATCAAAAAAGTGAAACAAATAATCGGTTGAAAAATTTATAACATTTATTTTTCCAGGGGGATTAACGTTCGGATTCTTAATGACGATGCTTCCCTTGAAAATAGCACTTGTTATCAATTTCCTCCATCCGTCTGTGTGCTGTTCGTTAAAAAATTTGAATATTTACTACATGATGATGCAAGCATCAAGTGCAATCAATCCAGCAATGTGTTTCCTTACGTCTAAAACTATTTCCAAAGGATTTGTGGTAAGATGTTGATATTTTATTTTCTGTTTTTCAATTTTCATGATTTAATTTCACTTTTCAGAATGTCTTCTGCAGGTGCAAGATACGTCAATGTTGTCGGAAAAAAACTCTGAAGAGTATTTTTATATACAGTTTATTCCTGTGATAATTAGAACTTATAATTGTATATCGTTTCAATAAATCATAAATTATTAATCAACCGGAAAGCTAACCAGTGCATTAATTCATGAATTTAAATCAATCGTGCGCAATTCGCAAACCAAACCGAAGGTAAAAACTAAACTGAATCGCATCAAAAGCCAACAAGCAACTTTTCATCCGCGCATCCTCAACTTTCTATATCAAAAAGCACGGAAGAAGAAACTCAAAGGATTTCTCCAATTCATCCAAGATCACCTTCATTTTCCGATAAATGGTACATGATATTTCCTTGCAACGCACAATGTACGGTGAAGCTTTATCCTCTGATGTTTGTGCAGCGTCACAACTTTGCAAACGCTACTTTACAGATTACGGATTCTCCTAACATGACGCGAAACTCGCTGTGTCTGAGGAGTACATTATGACCCCCGGAGCATAGATGAAAGTATATAAATGCACCGCGCGTGTCCCATGAAGCAACGTCAGAACAAAATATCACGAGGTATAGAAAACCGTCGCGGATGCATCGGTCAAATAAAAAAAAAAAAACGTTAACGAGCTCGAAATTTACAGTTAACAGCGATGAAGTTAATTACGACATTCCGTCGTGGTCGCGGAAGAAATTTGATGCAGAATTTTTCTTTATGAAGTCACAATAAATAAATGCTTTTTTTTCATTATGTTATGTGTTTTCTCGGTATACCATTTATTATTGCCTGTTAAAACTAAAATTCTGTGACGTCATTTTTGTGGGTCAATTTTTCAAGTCGAAGAAACAAAAGTCAAAGTTTTTATTTGTCATAAAAAAAAGATGTGTTTGAGGTAAATTATAAAATGAAAAGTATGGGAAAAAAATTGTGAAAAAGTCGTGCTTCTGAAGAAAACGACAATTTTGAATTGTTTTGTTTGATAAAAATTCTGGTAGATTGCTTCACATTACATGTATGCATTTTCGTCACGTTTTCGAGCCCTTGGTACGGGAATGTGCGCGGAGTTGGCGTTGTGTCAACATCCAGCGGGCAAAAAAAAGTTTGAAAACACGTCTGAAAGCTAACATTGTCCGCTGCGCTGAAATTCACGAATGAATGGATAATTGATCAGAAGTTACATTGTGTGTTGCGTTTCAAAGACACAACTTTTCGTACTTTTTTCAGCTACACAAAGTATCTAATATTTTAAACGAAGCTTGAATGTAGATCGGATATAGGGCCAACCAGAGAGTAATGGTGACACAAAAATGCAAAGTTAAACTCTAATGTCGCATAATTTAGATATTTCCACCTTGGACCAGAGTTTTTTTTTTTTAATAAATTGAAAAATCTCATACTACAAAATACGTAAATTATTTTCATACCACCCGCCAGTGTTTCAACATAAAATTTCGCTTAAGCTTTTTGGGGAAAATTTTTCATTCTCGTTCGTGGATAATTTCCATCTCAAAAACTTTCTTTGGCTAGTAAATTAATAAAGTTTTACCAGTCTCGAAAGTGTGGGAATAATAAATTTTGGCACACACAAACTGGCAATGTTGTCTTGTTCATTATTTAGTATTCTTTTTTTGCATCCTGCCAGGTAGCAGAAAAATGTGAAATATTGTGAAAAAAAAATTTTTATTATTTTTAATCAATTAAACTCCTTCGTTAACTAATGCCCAGTTGCGTCACAAATGAAAACATTCAAACCGAAAGCTGCAATTTTGAAGAACGTTCTCAAATGTCAAAAATAATTTTTTTTCGTTCAAAAGTATATCCAAATTGGCCAGCTTCGAAAAATGTACCTTTCCACTTTCGTGTTACAATTTTAGCGCGCAATTGACAGGCAAGTCGAAGGAATCATAAAAAAGGAACAGCAGCTTATATTTAAGAATATCTAATTTGCCATTCGTACTGCGATCCAAAGCTGACCTTTTAACTCGATTTCCCTGAACTTGAAATTATAGATCACGCTCGTACCGCGATGTACCTTAGACGCTGTTCCACACATACATTTAAGTTCGCTGCCGAGCACGCGAGCTTCGTGCAAGGTCGGTGACACGAAACGTACCGATCTCTTATAGAGCGCACTTTGTTTTCGTCGGTTACGTATTTTAAGTTCCGATATAAATGAATTACTTGTTTCCAGCCCAGGCGACTTTCTACTGTCAGCAACATAAACATCTTTTCTGAAATCAATCATGCAAATAGACAATTTATTCATTCTTCTCAAAATAAACAAGTTGAAAAACAAAATCCTTCTCATGCTTTATTTTTGGACTTTACAAACTTTAGTTTTTTACAACAAAAGATAACACAAATAAAGTATCATCATCGTATAATCCTACATTATTTGCATATTTTTATACTGAATTGATTCGATCAAGTTAAAAATATGTTTAGAAAGCAAAAAAAAATGTTTAATAATAAAGCGGGAGATCATGTTCCTTCCGGTTTTCTCATTTTTTCAGTCCAAGTGTGTCTTTAGACTGTACTTGGGTAATATCTCGAGACCAATCAGTCCATTTCGCTACACCCTGCGTTGCTGGCGTAACCCAGGGGCAAGAGTGTGGGTGGCACGTCGTGCACCGCGAGGCTCAGGGTAGGTAAAAGCCAGTCCGCGTTTTTTAAACGAAGCACACGGTGACTCACGAATGTGTCTTGCGAAAGTGGAGCGCTCGGCTGTAAACGAGAAGCACAACGTCGCGACGTCACGAGAGAATTCTGTTATGAATATTTTTCAGCGTCACAATAAAAGCTTTGTGGCTCGAGCATGGGAAAGTGTTTTTAAAACAAAAAAAATCTTAGCAGTTTGTCAACTATCATATTGAGCATTCAGACCAAGAGGTTTCATTTTGAATACAAACAAAATTCTCAAGAGAACGAATCAACTGTAAAACTTGAAATCATTGAAACAATTTGCAAATAACTTATTTATTAAATTATTTAATTAATTTGATTTTTACTTCACACGCTAGATTGCTTCGTGGATAATTTTTTTTTGCGCGCGAGGAACACGCGAAGACGCTAGAATTACAATATAATAGATTTTCCGTTCCCAAGAAGTCCTTCTATAAGTTGCACGATGTTTGTGTGTGACCTTGCGAGCAGCCATTGGCATTGTGACTTTCTGGAGAACGCTAGATCGAACACCGCTGCAAGATTGTTTTATTATATTGAAAATCAATCTCCTCCTACTCGTCAAAACGTCAATTCGAATTGGCTCGGCTATAAAAAATTTCACCGTCATACTCCCTTGAATCCCTCTCAAAGAATGAATTTCATTTTTTTTTTTGTTCACAAAAAGTATAAATGCGTCTAAAATGAAATGAAGAAAAGTATACTTTCACATCATTTTTCTATGTCAATTTTAGATTCATTAATTTTTAATAATCATTGAATGAAAATACATTATCTCCATGTAGAAAAAATATTTTGAAAGTGCATGCGAATGGTAAAAGAATGATATCAGCGATAATACAAAACGCGAGATCATTTCTCTAAATCTGCAAGTGACATTTTGATTAAGATATGTTTATTGCAAACGAAACGACTCTGTTCAAATTACAAATTCACCGAGGATAACGAAACGCGTTATTATTATAGGACAAAACGCGAAGTAATAACTGAATGACACGTGTGGGAAGGTCCCACGATCCTCATTTACTTGGGAGTCACTCTCTAAACACTCAATTCTGAATTCCCCTTTCGAGTTTTTCTCTTTTTTTCGTTCAAACGAGTATGGCAATGCAGATTAGTGTATCATCGGGTCAACTGTCTCATTCGTCGTCTTCTATATTGTTCTCTTCATTGAAATCAAGTTCCCGCCTCATCGTGTGCATTGTTGAATTTAATTGCCAGCATTTGTACAAAAACAAAAATTGGATCAATGATTTCATCGCAGGAATTTTTGTTCGTTCCATTAAGCATATTTTATGAACCCTTTCTTTATTCTAATTCTTTTTTCTTTTTCTTTTTTCATTTCCGTTTTTGTCAAATAAAAGATGATACATACATATTATTTTTCTACACGACAATGTCTCGAGGAAAATTAACATGACAAACTCAATCCAGTGTGGTTGTGAGATTCAACGTGACGGGACTTTAAACTTTCCACATACTTAGCCATTTGATTCGGGTCAATTCAATGGAAAAACCTGTTTCAAAGGCGATTATTTCTCGTAGGAGAGATGCCAGAACAACCGAAATACCTGTCACGTTGTCAACTACGATTCAATGGGTGGACGCTGAAAAGGCACTTGGTTCCGGCGTTTTCATTTCATCAAGTCCAAACGATTTTAATGACAACAGGCCGAGGCCGCATAATTTTTGGTTGTCACGTTGCAATTTTTATTACAACGGGATATTTTTCTAACGATATTACCATTCTAGGACACGTATGATATGTCATCATTATATGCCTATGCATGAAGTTTTTTTGTTATTAGTACAGCGAGCTGAAACGTTTAGCCATTAGCATAAGTGATTATTTATAAGTCACTGCCCATGCTATATTTTCAGGGTTCAGAATCATTAGAATGATTCATCTTGGATTGATCATTTCAGAACGAGAAATCTTACGGACATTGACATAATTTTCATGCAAATTTATTGAACTGATTAAGACCATTGTTTGTGATTTTTATTTCCAACTTTTTTTTTTTAATAATCAATTTAAATAGTTTTAATGAAAAAAAAATCTGTTTATCAAGAAAAATAAATTACTTCACATTTAAATTCAAATTCAAAGCACTTTTTGTTGGCAAAAATGTGATTGATGATTATATTTTCGAAAAGAATTTCAATAAAAGGTACAAAAATTGGAGGCAAGTTTTTGTATAAAAAAAAAGCGTACCAAAAATATAATGAAGAAAAATGATCGAGTTGTGCCAATCGGTGGAGCAAAATTGTTTGCACGGACGTGTGCGTGCCATTGGTCCAAATCACGGTTCATCTGAGCGTACACGGATTAATGCAACGTGTGATTATTTGCAACTTGGTACTTAGAGTTTCCTGCGTTGAATAAACCTCGAATATGCAGAATCAAGTATAAGAGAGCTCCCGACTAATGACAGTTTATTACACGCGTATGAATATAATTCACGTAACGTTTTTCATTCGCGGAAAATTGTGCACTGAATAGAAAATCGAAGTTATTGAGGCGACAAAAAATGGGCAACATTTTCTAATTGTGCGAATATGTTGTCGAGCGTGTCGTCATTTTATTTGTTCACTGATTACGTGACAAAGGCTTAATGAAAGAAAAAATTTCTTTCGAAAAGTTGGAAAATTTTCTCTGTTCAGTTTGAAAGAAAAACATTCTTCACAAAAATATTTTCCATTTCAATCAATTTCTTTTCACCTTTCAATTTTAAACTGTTACAGATATAATTTTTTTTACTTTAATATATTATTTAGATGAAAGTTAAAAATGTCTCAAGAATAACTGTAGTTCTTCTTGATGGCAGATTTTTTTTCAGACGTACCATATGAAATTATAGCTCCGAAAATGCCTGAATAGAAAAGGGCCAATCATACCTGTGGAGGAAGCAGTGATTTTCTAATATCATGCTAATGAGAAAGAGAGAAAAAAGAATTTAATAATTCGTTGAATTAACATGCCTTCACCTTGACGAATAGACTTGATGGAATGATCCCTATGTTGCCTAAAGATTTTCGAAACTTCAATGTCTACGTGACATGCGTAAGAACAAATATTCTTGAGCAATTTACTATTCAGTAAAACATTTTTTAATGGACACTTCATCTGGTCGAGATAAAAGCAAATCAAATAAACCGATCCATTAAAGATTAGCCAATTAATATAGCGGCTAATTTGACATCGATGCTTGAATTATTGCATTATTCCGAAATGAATATTCAATCCCCACAGTTAATTTCTGATTATTTCTGCGCGAAACGTTTCCAATATAAGTTTTTGATGGCGATCGGCAAGCATTATGCATAATGAAGAAACTTTAAATCATTCAAAGTTCGTATTATTTTATAAAACAGATTTTCGGTCAATAGTTTATGAAATTCGAAACAAACAAAAGTTAAGGTCATGAATATAAAATTCTGGTTTTAATACAAAAGGGAATTGCTCAAACTTTATAACAATGTGAATCAAACCAACATTTCTTCAATTAAAATCGACATCACTCGTTCGATTTGTTTTTCATTTAAGTGTTATCAAATTTTTCTTACAACAAATATTTCCAGTCAATATTTTTGCATTCAAAATCTTATTAGGGTACGAAATAAACAAATAAGCATCCAAATTTCGAGGCTGTAATTACGGGAGGCGAAATAAAAAAAACCCATAAGCCAAAACCGGTTATTTTCTCCTTCACTCACCTTTTCGTAACAAGGATCACTCAATGCCTCCCAAAATATCACCAAAATGTTTCTCCGCAATCCGGTCAGCGATTCTTCGAAGTGAAAAGTTCATCCGAAAAGTAAAGTTCGTCCCTTGAAGAGCGACATGTCGCATAGCCGGCGTTCTTGCCACCTGCCGTATGTCAAAACCGCCTGGATGCGGAAACTCACTTACATCAATTCCGGCTTCCAGAACTTCCGTCAATTCAATTCACAAAACCGGGACGAATCGTCAACGTACAGTTTCACTCCGCTCTCAACAACCATTTCACTCGAAAACAAAACAACAAAATTTGCAGCCCCTCTCAACTCGAGCAGATTTTCCGTCTCGAAAACTTGTTGTTTTTTTTTCAATGGTTACTAAAGCTTTGCGACAACTGTCAACTGTCAAACTACCAACGGACAAGTTTGATAGCGCGGTTCGTTCGTTTTTCCGATGAAAAAATGTTGGATTTTCAATTAAACTTTGAAGAGTTTTTGCGGGGTTGAAAATGCGATCGAGCAATGTTGACTTGGAATCGCGCAAGTGCCGGCCTGTCGCGGCTCGGTAGTCGCAGCACCGTCGCAGCACTGACACTGTGAGCTCCGATGCCACGCGACTCCGAACTCGAAAGCCTTAGCGCGCAAGATGGATACCGGTTGGAGCGCGCGCGCAATTGGTCCGCGCGGTCCCGGCTCTCCGGCCGCTCTTATCTCGCGCGCGAGACGCTCTTCAATAACCCGCGCTCTCGCGTGCAATCAATGAGTGCTTTTCCCGCGAGAAAGTCCTGCGTTTTTTGCAAGTCGCAAGTTTACGTTAGGACGGGTTCTGTTTTATGCGATATTTTTGATGGACCCCGAGAACTCATAGATATACTAATGGGAAGTTTGAAAATCCCAGAACTCTCGAACATTTGAACGATTCATGCAAAGTTTTACTATCGAAGTTGTTACTTCTAAAACTCTCAGATGCTTTTCCCAAAATGTTTTCATTTCATTGAAATCTTTTTCAAAACTTGATTTTAGGTAAAAATAAACATATTTTTGATATAATGTGGTATATATAAAGTGTAAAGACATATATGCACGAGATATAAGTCTCATGTATGTTCCATGATAGATCAAGTAAGACAATTTGAAAATAGTCAATTTTTAGCAGTCGTCGTAAAAGATTGTTCCAGAAGCGTTTCTAAACATGCATGCATGCACGATCGCAGATTGAAACGATTTATAGCAATAAAGATCGTAAATTACACTTTACACTCGTCGTTATTTTATTACAATTCCTGATTCTTGATCGTCAACGGGTTCTCTTCTAACCATAAACTTTTAATAACGACAAACGGAAATATGGACATTAACATTATAATTGATAACGTACCATTAATATCGAGCTTTACACGGTAGCAGTTTGCGCAGAAGCTGCAATCGTAGACGATGGTGCATCCGAAGAAATTCAACGTCGCAAAAGACTCCATGCGATGGCCCCGTGCAAATGATGAGTCTGAACAAACGAAAGAAAGAAGAATAATTGGATTCTAATGAAAAATTCAAAGCACGAAAAAAAGACAGACCACCTCGTGACGTGTTGTTTGTTTCGTCTCTTATTCTACATCAGAAATTGATTAAAATTGCAGACACGCAAAAAATCTCTGATGACGATTTCGGGCCATTTTTTCTGCCCTTTTTATACTAAGTGACTTTTGATTTGTGAGTTTTAAATGAAAAATTAATTTTCGAAGTCAGATTACAAATTCATTGATTTTTCGTAATGCAATTGAGTTTTATTTTAATTTGTTTCTAGTTGTTACTAGTGAAACTGTTGCAATTTCAATATTTTAATTGATTTGATAAAGATAAGCAATCAACTTTCTAGTTTTCTAGTTTAGTAAATTGACAGAATCTGCTGCAAAGTTTAATCTTCGAGGTTTATTATTTATTTGACGATTTTTATTGGGCCGCGCAAAACATACGTCAAAACAAAATCAAAGCAACGAGGGAGTCGAAGAATTCGTTTTCACCGAAACCAATTAACGATCCAGCGATCAATTACCCTCAGCCGTTCGACCCTGAATGGAATGCAAGTAACTGCAAATTTCCGGTAAGCCTCAGGCGACTGATTCTAAGCGAAATGGGTGTATCTCGTTTGAACTCATTCCAGCCGCTGAATCTTGTCAATGAATTAAGCAGGGCAAGATGAGCAGAATGATATTCCTCTCTCGTCCGCCGATATTCCCCCACTCCCGTCCACATTTTCCCATTTTCTGCTTCCATTTTTTTGGTCGCTCTGTATACTTTTCTCCCTCGTCATCAGCATCCTCATGTAACAACGTTCAAAGTCTAATTTTGATTGTTTTCCAATTCTGGACATCCAGATGAACAAAAGTTAAATGGAACATTTCCAAACGTTTCTTTCAATTCAAAAATTCCAAAATATCCTCCCAATTTTTCTTTTATGAATATAATTCAGTTATCTTTTTTACATTTTATTTGACTCTATCTTTATCTACTTTATTCTTCTAATTTACATCTTGAAGATAACTCAATCTCATTTGAAAATCATCATTAAGCTATAATAGCATGAAAATTTTATGAATTATTTAAATGCTCTGGAGCACTAGATATTTCAAAGCAAATTATTATGCGGAGAATTTGATTAGTTTACATGCGCAAGCACGCGACTTTGGCTTGTATGTCCGAAAGCTCCTACGGCGTCTTAGATATAAGCGAGACATCTCTCACAACAAACGTGCTACTTGTGTGTGCATCTTGCATCCCTGCGACAGGTGTTCTCAGATCAATAAGATCACGTGGAGACCGAGAGCAGCGGCAGCGATCGCGCATAAACCATGCAGCGTCTTTCTATGCCCGGTACCTGTTTTCCAAGCACAAGAAGTAGACAGCTCTGTATCTACCCGTTGCCTGGAATTCCACGACATGCCATTCGTCTATGCAACGCAGTTAAAGAACGGACTTTGAAAAATTCTGTGCTCCCCTTTTTTCCTCGCACTTGCTGGCTATTGTGTTCGGCTATGTGCGATGTTTTTGTTCAATTCGTTTCAAATTGTTGTTGAAATGCGTTACATTCGAAACGAAATTTTTTATTTTTAGGTGTTACCTTTTTTGTAACTATTTTTATTTTCGAGAGGTAAAACTGCGGTTATTATCGAAATTGATTTTGAAATAACCGGGCAAAATTATATTTGAATTTCAAATGAAGTTGCAAATTTATATATCATTAGCACCGGTAAAAACACCAATTCGACCAAATATTTCGCAATTTATTGATATTTGACATAACGGAATTATTTTGGTACTATTAACTGTTTTTATGTCGTGCCTCCAAAAGTAAACACCTAACACCAGTTATCTATATAATAGCAGCGTTTTAATGACGAGAACGGTGCACATTTTGTTTGTGTTTTTTTTTTTTTTTTTTTTTTTTTTTTTTCTTTGTAATGTTAATCCAAAATTTCCATCATAATTTTATAGATGCAATTTTGCTCAAACATATTTCACAGGATTACCGAAATTCATCATCATAAAATTGTTTGAATATTTTCACAGTTGCAATTTTGTTAATTTAAATTCGCAAACAAAGGGAAATGTTTTGTTTTTACAAGGATTATTATTCTGACACTTGTGTCCCCTTTTCTGCATAGTATTATCTATTGTAAGAGCAATTAAATCAAAGTGTATGTAATTAAAAAAGTGCATTGTTTGTTGACATTCTTCATTTTTTTTTTTTTTTTTTTATTAAACGCGATCACGTGAGAAAATTTGTTTAATTAAAAACGGAACTGACAGATGACAATGTACGGGGGATCTTATTAGGAAAGAATTTGTGAAACATGCAAACAAGTTTATCAATACTTAAACGCTCACAAAGCATCCGCAGGAAGTGTTTGCGTTTATCCAAGCGGGCATGTACAGCACTCGAGTGCATCTGCATTCATTCATAACTTGTGTTATAAACTGTTTTACAAACAAATTTATGATAATACGGCGGATAAATTTAGTAACTACTTCATCACATCTTTTGAGGCTTTATATCAGATGTTAAACATTTGGTACGTGTTCGCAGTCGGCTCGCTGTTCTATAATGCATTTAAAGTGCAATGGAAAATTATTGCCCTTTTCATAAACAAGAGAATGACTTCTACATTTCAACAGTAAATTAATACAAACGTAAGTTATTTCAATAAAATTGCTACAAATCCACAATAAATTAAATTATTTGGATTTTTTTAATGAAAAAACAATTTTCGAAACAATGTTAAAAACAATTGTGCATTTTTTTTATGTTATAGGACATATAATTTTCGTTCATAAATTTTCTAATCACATTTAATATATCCTTTTCCTTTTCGAAACTAAAATTATATGAATCCGGTTATTTCTATTAATTAAGATTGCGAAGTGCAATTTTAAATCATAGATCAATAACTTGTCCTGAAGCAAAAATACTTCAAATATTTATTAATAAAGATAAGAAAGCTGAATTCATGTACAATGAGAGAATGCGTTTGATTATATAATTGTACAATAATTGTAGGTTCAACCATTATCCAGTAGAAAATCAATGCGATAGCAAACTGGAAAAAGTTCAGAGATTATCTTGTATCAATACGTGTAATTACTTTGGATTTTAGCGGGAGCTATCCTATAATCATCAGTTTCCTCATTCCCAGAGGATATACTTTTGTCATTGCGATGTTGCTTTTTTCACATCATGCTCAAAATTACTCAACATTCAAAACCCATCACCAAAGAAACATCTTACAAATCACTGGAATTGTGACATTGTTATTCTCATAATGACATCGTTAATCAGCTTCATTGAATTATTGTACATTTTAATCCAACCCTGTCATCTTTGTATTCAGGCAGAATTAAAACTTAAAAACATTGTTGTTTTTTTTTCCTTTCCATTGATTATGTGAACATAAACAACTAAAAAGCACAAAAGTTATCTTCAATTGAAAAATTCTTATGTGGGCAAGCAATTGTTTAAAAAAATAAAGAATAAAATAATAAAAGAATAAAATTTGATTCAAACGGTGTATCAAACGGTGTACAGTATATTCGGGCATACGTGAACGTGCGCGGCAATCAGAAAGCTGCAAAGTATCCATGGTGCCGTCATTATATATCCACGGAACGCGAATAAGCATTCGACTTTGACGATGAAAGGAATGACAAATTGCCGCAACGTGAGCAACCGTTATACTGAAAGGGAATTTCACGTTTATCACAACTTGAAATCGACGAGATTATAGAATCGATATATGTTTGCCAAACCAAATTGCAGTGTACAATTTTTTTTTCCCGCGCGCACCAAACAAAATTGCACTTCTCAAATTTTGTGCATTTTTCTTCGTTGTAATTACACCGTTAAGCAACATTTTGTTCTTTGAATTGGAATATCTTTGCGATTCCTTGTTTTCTCATCAGAGAGTTGTTGAAAATAGTTTGATACGAAAAGATATCAATTATTATTTTTGTATTCCAAAAAATTGTGTATGTATAATTTTATAAAAAAAAATGTGTCAGCATACAAATTTGTAGAGTCATCTCACGCGTGACTCGTCGAACTTCAAAACGATTATCGCAGTCAACAACGCGTAACCATAAGCGAAGCCATACGTTACATACATTATCCTGGCGAAAATCATCAAGCGATGCTGGTTGTGAATCGCAATAGATAATTCGCGCATACACGCACGCACAAAACCGCAGAGCTGAATTACATGCTTGTTAATACCGCTATACACGCGTAAATTCAATTCTCGTCGATATTATATGCATTATTGATGCCAAGTACGGCTACTAAGTTGAACGGTCGTAATAATGCGCTGACAAGTGTACTTCATCGGAATGCGCGATGTTCCACTTGCCTCAACTGGACATTTCTTTTTTGTTTCCATCGTTCAATTACTTTTCATCGCTGCTAGATCGGTTTCAATCATTTTGAGAATGCGATTTCACGTATGAATATATTTTTGCCATTCACAATACTGAATGCAAAACAACGTTTCCCCGTGAGCCTACTTTTAGAATAATTTGATTTGTACATTTTCCAAAAACCAAACAAAAAATTGCACGTACCAAATTTGAATACAAAATTTAAATTTGTGTAAAATGTCAAATCATTTGGGTTTTGAAAATGACTATTATTTTACCGAAGGTTTTTCATTTAAAAAACATTTCGTAGCAAAATTTTCAGTATTTTTTTCTATAAACAAAGTGAAATCTTGCTGAAATGCATAACCGGCGGCGTCGAAATTGTCGACAAATCGGGTCTTGCGCGTCACGCAAACCACATTTACTTTAATTTGCGTATTTCCATCGACCAAACGCATTTTCTTGTGATGCAAAGTTACAAAAGATCCTCTGCCGTGCATACCACCTTTGTATAACCATCGTTGCATTATATGAGATTATAACACGTCTTACGATATCTTTTTAAAGTGCGAAATATAAAAGCCCTGTTTTACTCTCTTGCGGTATCAAAAAGAATGATAATATTTTGTTTCTTTTTATTATGCGGCTTTTTTTTCTCGAGTTTTCTTTGTGCTTTAGAAATTATCTGCTTTGCACTTTCATGTTTCTACGAATTTCATAATTTATTTTACTTATTATTCTTTTTAATAAAAGAATAAAAATGTTTTAGATAAATAATTGTTCCGTCTATGTGAGAAGATTTAAAGAATGGATTATGCATAGATAAAATTTTCAATTAGATAAAAACACAGAATCACTGTAGCGAATGGACCAAACAAAAATTTTTTGGCATGATAAATAAAAATCACGAGAACCCGTTGGGTGTACGCATCTTGAACCGGACTCGACGAGGTCCTATTTTTAGGAAGCGGAATCAGCGTTTATGCTTGTTTATCGTCCATTCTGAAGGAGGATACCTGTTTCCTCATGCAAAAAATTTTTGCTAATGAATTGTGTTTATAAACCTTATTCTTCAAGTTTGCTGGCCTTTTAATGAAATAATAATTCACATTTAAAAATAATAATTCCACATAAGAAACTTCAACTTTTCAAAAAAAATCACCATAAATTATGAAAAGAGAAATTTTAAACGAAAAATGAAAAAAAAAAATTTGTCTGGGCATTTCAAGAGTGCAAATGTACTATTTCAATATTTGATGAAGAATTTATTTACAAGAAGGAAGGGACATTAAACCGTTGAATGTAAACTTTGAAAACTTTCAGAGCCGACTGTACTCATCGTAAAACTGAGGAGAAAGAGGAGGCAGCGTAGTATTTCTCGTAGTAAGCGTGTATCAAGGCCAAGAGGTGGGACTGAATTTTGAAAGTCAAAATCCTGAGATTCGTGCTACGTATAGTATAGTAACCGGTTCTGTCATTTCGGTATTGAAATTATATTTGCCGATTACACTCTCTTGCGCTCACGAGTATATGCAAATGGATAGAAGTCAAGAAGATAAAAAAAAAGAAAATAAAACGAATAAACGTTTTTAACGGTGATGACATCGATTTTGCTTTTTTTAATTAAATGAAATTTACTATTCAGAAAAAAACGATGAAAAATAATACAACTTTTAATTTTCGTATTTTAATTAACGTGCAGATAAACAATTTTCGAATAAAATTAATGATTAGAATTAAAAGTATATTAATATTTAAACAATTAAAAAAATTATCTCTTTTTGTGATGAAGCGTATTTAAAAAAACGTGATGAAATCGATATTGTCGAACAATTTTAATCAATCAATTTTTATCTGATTAAATTATAATCTCGCCAAAACGTAGCAAGTAGTGTTGAACCTTTTGCGTCGGTCCGACCGCTGCACATGCGCTGTGTTTAGCTGTCAGACAAGTGTCAGAAATGACAGGAACGCGTGTAACCTGAAAATTAACATCGCTTAGTCTAAGGAACAAAATATACGACTCAACTATTTTTAATTGCCACGACGCGATGATGAAAAAAGCATCTACAATGTACGAGAATAGCGACTCTCCGGATGACTGCAACTCCGAGGTATTGCACATTTGCATTTAGATAGTTTTATTTCCAACGCCTTGGCTATTATAAACACTATCAGCTGTACGTTCCAAGCTGACGTTTGTCGATTATGTTTATCAGATTTTGGTGTTGAGACAAAAGCTGGCAGTCAAAACGGAGGCTTTGAGAATGCTGAGCCAGGAGTTGGACAAATGCAGAACGCAGAGAGATCAACTTAAATTGATGGCCGAACAGATTCAGGAAAGATATATGCACTTGAAAAAACAAACCAGCGAAACAAGGAGTATGAGCAGGTGGTTAGGCAATTTTTTAATTAAAAAACATTCTGTTTATTTATTTTTTTTTTTTCGGTTTGTTAGATCATCAATTTTTTCATTGAAATTGAATTAATGAGATGATCGCATTAAGATGAAATCTGGTAATTAAATTTTAATTTCGGTTTCAAGGAGTTATGGATTGGCGGACGATTTTACAACGTTGGATTCTCTTATGGAGACGCGAGAACAAAATAAGTGCCTGCGCTTGCAAGTGGAAACTCTTCGGCAGAAACTAAGCGACGCGCTCGCGGACATAAAAGTACTACGCTCATGTAACAATTCGTGCAACGAATCGCTCGAGCCGGAGGATGCACCTGCAGTTCACCAACGCGAAGAAATGATAGAGCAGCTGGAGAAATTAAACGTTAAAGTAGTTGAATCCACCTAAACATCTGCTCCAATCTGCTTCGTTTACCCTTGTCTGATATCTTGTTCCGATTCTGTTATAACGATGCAATAGTTTTTTTTTTTTTTTTTTTTTTTTAACTTTTATATTTTTCACAAACGAAATTTTAAATTGTAATCTGGTTGTTTAGTGTGCTCAGCTACAGTCAGATTTGCAAACCGTGCTGGATGAAAAACATGAGCTTGAGACCGAGAGGGACGCTTTTAAATGCAAAGCACATCGGCTGAATCACGAGCTCTCACGAGCGCTGAGCGCCTCGAAACCAATGGACATCGATGCGCTTGTAAACGAAAATCGGTATGCTGACATCGAAAAGACATTATTTTTAAATCGCGTGTTTCCAAGGCGCCACTTTGATGGAATAAATAAAACTGATTAAATTAATGCTCCCAGATACCTCCAGGAGAGACTCGGCCAGCTAATGGAAGAGAAAGAACTGTCCATGCAGTCTTTATCGAAGTACAAAGTACGAGCCACAAATTCATTTTAATCGAAAATCAACTCTTTTTGTTCGTTTGAATACGACATTTTTTGGTCTTTTGCAGAGTATGCTGGACAGCAAAAGGGTTAAAGGAACCATCACGTTGGGAGGGAACGCTGCCGGAACGATCATGACGCATAAACAAGGTAGGACGATGACTTTTCAATCGGTCTTGCAAATACAATTATAGATCTGTGTAACAATTTGTAATTTTGTTTTTTTTTTACTAGTTGAACAGTTGCTCCAACAGGGATCGCAGGTGCAAGCTCAGAAGTCAGCAGCGGCTGTTTCTGATTTACATGGAATGTGTGCAGCTTTGTTAGAAGCTCTCAATGATAAAACACTTGCATTGGCTCATCAAAAGAAAGCGAACAAGTAATGTACAATCTTACAATTCGATAATAATTTATTTTACAAAAAGGAAACCATCAGTAAAGTTGGAATAAAATGTTTCAGGATTTTGGCATCAAGGATTTGTGAACTGGACAGTGCTGTACAATCGCCTACGACGAAGTTACTCGAAGGATATAGTGCTAACGATGTAGACGTCACAGGTGAAAAAATATATTTTTAAAATTTCTTTTGGCGTTTAAAGATAACTGAAATTTGATTGATTTAATAGGTGAGGAAGAGATTGATGCACTTGACATCTCCTGGAGTATTGAAGATGACAAAGCTTTGGACTCCAAATCAAATGACAATGAACAAGAAGTAAAAGAACAATCGCAAGAGCTCAAATCCATCCCTAATGGTCTTCCGAAAAATTTAAGCGCAATGGTACAAAGAGCGTTACACAATTTAAAAGAGAACAAAAAGTAAATGAATTAATATTATTACTGTCAGGTTTAAAAACGAAACCGTTCCACTTAGGCTATGATAATTTTATTGAACCACTCCAGTACAGATTTGTCTCGAATGTAAAGATGGGGGTTTGTTCGTTTGCCCACCTATAATGCTGTGATAATGTTTTGTTTTTAGAAACATATTTCTGATAATACCTATTAAAATGACCGGCAACGGGTATACAAATATAAACGATACATTCTGAATGTGATGCGTGTATAGTATTTGTAAAGAATACATTATTGTATACTTATGTACAAACGAATAACAAATATACGTTGACTTTTAAAAATAATATATGTACATAAAAAATTCTTAAAGTACTTAATATACGTTATATACAAAAAAATCTAATTAAGGCACTTTTGTTATGAACTTGTGATTTGAAGAATTCGGCTAAAAATAACGCTCAAGGGAAAGCGTTTTGAGATTCAACATTCGACTCTTTTACTTTCAGTATAAAAAAAAATCATAATATCAAAATCAGATCTAAACGTTGTTCAGAATTTCTAAGACTAATAAAAAACATGTAAAAGCTTAATGTAATTAATGATAAAATTGACAACAATTATGCGGACGGATAGATTACGTTAGAACATGTTCTATCACTTGAAATTGAATCGATTTCAATTGTTTCTTGATTAAATGCGAAACACCTGTACAAATCTTCGAACCATCGAAATGGAAATAAAGTTATTATACTTTCTAAAAAAATCATAAAAATAAATACCTAATATTGAACGGTATAGTAATGACTGAGCAGTCAAAGCAGCCTATTTTAGCAAGAATAAAACATTTTAAATGGACTTATATTCCACT
This sequence comes from Trissolcus brochymenae, assembly GCA_030523145.1. NCBI lineage: Eukaryota > Metazoa > Arthropoda > Insecta > Hymenoptera > Scelionidae > Trissolcus > Trissolcus brochymenae. The sequence continues at coordinate 171,592 of JAQQRF010000161.1, forward strand.
GACTTTTAATCAGATGACATTTCACTTCTAACCAACTTATTTTCGTAAAATGAGGGCAATTGTGCTGATAAGCAAAGCTCCAGTTATTGATAACGTTGTTGCTGATGAAGTAAAAGCGTTGAACTTGAAAACCTGGAAATAACTTTCGCTGGTTTGCCACGGGTTGCTTCCGTCATCGAAGAACATTGGGCACTGATCTCTTTCTCGCTCATATTCCTAATTTTCGGACAAAATAATTAGTTCATTTCTATAGACATAAAAAATTGCGTGTTTTCTCAACTGTAAATTTTAGCGATTTGGCGTACCTCTAAAGCAACAGCGACTGCAGCGCCTTCGGTATAATTGTAACTTGTGACATCTTGTTTGACATCGCAGTAAGGACCAACGGCCTGGGACATTAGGATTCGATTTAAATCGGCTCTTTGATAAACCCAACAGCGATATTTGCTGTATGGGTCTAGCTCATCAAATGTAATCAAATACGACTTGAGATTTTCCTTATAATACCCTATACATTTCATAATGTAATCAGGATCACCTAAAATATTAATGAGTATGAATTTTAAAATCATTCTTAAACAACTGCTCTAAAGTTAATTTCGTTATCTCTGCTGAACTTACTGTAAACATCTACCGGTGCACCCAAATGGTCAACGGACAAACAATATGTTTCATCGATTTTGATTTCTTTCTGATCTGTATCGCATACAGAAAAATCAGATATGTTTTGTTTGCAATAAATATTCGGACGAGGTGACAGCGTTACTCCTCCAAGGATGCGCGTTTCGAAAGGCACGTCTCCCTTCTGGTGGAACATATACTTTCCAGCCACAGGGCATCTTACAGGCACAGGATTTTTAGCCAAGAATAAATCGTACTTCCATTCTTCTTTGCTGGCGAATTGAACCCATGAGCAGACAGTGTGAAAATCATCCTTGATCACAGCCAACCCACGTCTGTACCTGATTATGTTGTGATGTCGTGGGATGATATCAAAACAAACGTAATCTTTTTGACTGGAATGAACATGTAAAAATTATTACCAAACATAAATTTCAAACGAGGTAACCTATTTGAAATAAAATACAATCAAAATGTTACCATCCATCGACGGTCAATCGAGCCATCATAACTCGATTATCCCTTTGTTCTTTGCAAATGTAAATTGTTTTCCTGAATCGTCCCTCGTCAGGATACCAAGTTTCAACAATGTGAGTAGAATTGATTTCTACATCGGCATCGATATTGGCTGTATTAATCCATTTTCCTGTCATATTCTGAGGCAACCTACAGCCAGGTTCCACTACTTCAGACTTCACCGGTGTGATACGCAGACGTTCAGGACTCTTTTCCACGGTCTTTAACGTGTTACATTCAGCTGTTATTGACACTCCGATGTACAAATCGTCATCTCGGTTTTTCAAAAAGCACCGGTACTTTTCATCCTTTCGGGATTCTTTGGTGTTGACTACTGCGAAGAAATGATTTTTACCGACAAACCAGTCTCCTAAACAACTGTATTCAACCACTGAAAGATTCGTAAATGTAATTGTTAATCAAACAAGTAAACATTCCTTTAACCACTTGTTGATTAAAAGTCATGAAATAATTTAAGTCGTAGATTAAAACAAATTATTTAATAAAAAATTACCTCCATTAAAAGTTCCATGCATCCCTTCACACTGCTTGTAAGTGATATTAAACTTTTGATTTGAAATTAAAAACTGAGACCCAGCGACTTGACAGGATTTGATTTGGGCATCTGGATTGTTACATTCGCCAGTAAATCTGAATCGATTCTAAACAATGAGAAACAAAAATTAATAAAAATTTTAATCAATAAAATTGTTCGAAAAGAGTGTTTCAAATGTTATTTTTGGGACATTGTTTAAAAAGTATTCTTACTTGATAGGCAAACTGCCAAACACCTTCCAAGGAAGATCGACAATTTACAGGATTATATTTTTCTGAGAACAAAGTGATCAGTTGCTGGTCAGGGCGCAGACCACGACAGACATAATCTACTGTTGGTTCAACGCCTTGTGGAACTGTGATACAAGATGCTGAAAAAAAACAACAAATCAGCACTACTGAATAATGAAAAAAGCGCAATACAAACGTTTCAATTCAAACTTACTTTCCAATTTTTCAAGAACGTTGGACGTTCGAACAAGAAGTTTGACGCAACGATAACAGGTCTCTTCTTGAAATACAAAGGTATAGTTTACGTGATATTCTTCCAGGACATCAACACATGATCCTCTCCAGGATCCCACCCTGTTCATGATATCGGCATTGATTTTTGTTTCAGTATTTTGTCCATTTTCCCACGAAAACCATTCACCTCTTATGATAATTGGGATTGTGCATTCCTGTTCAGATACATCAACTGCAAACAAAATGCATAATTTTTAATTATTTTTCACTTCTTTATTTGTGTTTCTGATTCCATAATGTTTTCATGTAAATTATTCTAAATGTGAAATGATTCAGAATAAGTCGCATGGAACTAGAAATGATCCCATTGCTATGATTAATATAACAAGAATTCGCCTAGTATATATAGGTATATCTGTATATATGATAACAAAAACCTTAACCTCAAAGTTAATATCAAACTTTAACGTATTGGAAAACGAAAGAAAATTAATAACAAATTAATTTTTCCTGCAATAAAGGATTAGAATTGAATATTTTAATTACCTTGTAAACAAAGATAAAAAAGTACGAAAAGAGCAAGCTTCCGAAGGTCCATTATGGAGTGAAAAAGTTGACAGGAGTAAAATCACTTATTAATTGCACATCTATTGAGTGAACAATTTAACATCACATTGGAAATTTTCTGGTTCAAAAATTATTCTTTGAACACCGATGTGATGTAAATAATTAATTAATTACAAAAAAAACTAAGCGTCCAGGTGACAACGCCCTTCTACCTGTTAGACGCGAAGTTATATAGGCACACTCATCACAATTTGAACTGAGGGCGTTCAAATCATCACTTGTACGTTCTTTGCCATTCGTCGATAAATTAGATATTCACTCCAAATCAGTTGAAATCTTCTTTGAGTTATTATTTTCGTTCAAGATCTTTTTCGTCTGAATAACGTTTGAATTAGAGTAATATTATTTTTGATACCACAAAATAACTTTTAACTGAAGAAAAGAATTTAAAAAATGTGACAGTTTCAAATCGTAAGTTTTTAATCATAAACACGGTACTATTATTTTATACAAGACAATTTATAGATGAATAATACAAATTAAGGTTATGGCTCATTTTTCAAAAATTGTTTTCAAACTATAATTTATTTTTTAATCAGTAACATAAACTTGAAATTATATATATATAATAATGGAATACAGAATATTGAAATGTAAATTCGATAATAAAATGTATTTTTTAGGGTTGCAAAAATTAAAAAAATGGTCAACAGAGCAATTTTCCAACTTAAGAAAAGGATCCAGAATCATATTCAGCAAAGGCATACGTTATATACAATTGTGAAAAGATGTTGCAGTCAAGCACCAGTAGAAGAAAAACAAATAGTAGACTATGAATGTTTTTTGAAAGTCAGCAAAGCCGGGATTGCTAGCAAGGAGGCAATTATTGAAACCCTTCGTCTTCCACGAAATCATGTGGAAAATATTGTGAAACAACACCCACAACTGAAGGAAACATCACAAAAAGATATCCTGTACAATTATCAGATCTCAATCAACCATTCGGTATCAAAATACACGCTGCGGGATCATGTGTACTTGCTGGCTCACGCTGACGACAATTTGTATAAGAAAATTTGTATCATCAGCAAGTATGGATTGAATATGGATGATGCCATCTTGTTCGCTGACATGACATTGTCGCAGATTACTGATTTCCTCCTACATTGCCAGATGGAACAAGCAAAACCGGCGGATAAAATTAATCTGCTTCGTAAAAATTTGAAAGTAACTAAACTTGAAACTCCTGTATCTGTTTTACAAATGTTAAAACAAACACATTGATTGATTGTTTCTTTTTTTTCAGACGGATCTAAAAAGTATTTGTATATATTTTCGAAAAAATCGGTTTATGAGGACTCAAAAAATGCGAGTTTTAAGGGAGAAACTTATGCTCCTACTAGGTATGATTGATAAAAAATTGGATAGTCTTAATGTATAATTTTTGAAAGTATCGAAACTTTACTTTATTTTTCAGATAACAATTTTACAGCAGATGTAATTTTAGCAGACGGTTGTGCCCTGTATTACTCTCTCGATAAAATGAAACATAACTTGAAGCTCATTCAAGAGTTTGGAATCCAAGATAAAAGACTGTGGATGATTCGAGCGACTGAACGGCAACTGGAAAAGTCAGTTTTTCATTTCATTTAATTTTACTATTATTATTTAGAAGTTTTTTTACAATATCATTGAACAATTGATGACATTTTCAGGCACGCTAATCGCTGTTCGGATCTAAACAAATTCAATTTTGAATCCTATATTAGTGAGAATCTTAAGATAAAGCCGGAAGAAGTTCAATTCATGATGGAGAAAAATCGATTCCTTGCTCATATAAGTTTATCCAAACTGAAGCAGACCGTTGATCTGTTGACTGAATACAATGTTGATCCACATTGGTGTATATTTTCGAGTCAAGTTTTTCTGAGGTCCCCGAAAAATTTGCGAAAACGGGTTATGAGGGTCAAAGAAAAGTTTGGCACCCTCCCGTATCGTCCGTACTTTTTATTGTTGACTGGTGAAAAATTCGAACATTATTTACAGAGGGATACATTGTGATTAAAGTTAATTACAATGGTTTGCATGATAGATTTTATGAAATAATGAAAACGAAAGTTTTTCTTTGTAAATAATGTACAGTTACTTATTAAAATAAAACTAACTTTATAAGAAATTGAAATTGCTTTATTTATATTCCATTAATGATGAAAATTTAATTTTATAATAATTTTATATATTTGAATTGAATTAAAAAAATGTTCTCTTGTGTCAAAGTTTGCGGATCATGATTACGTTGCTAACTTCAGGAGTAATCAAATCAAACATAACCTCCGCACACAAACAGTTTGAATTACCTATAAACCTCATTAAATTGATATAATTCCGCATTAAACAAATATTTATTAGTATTATTTATAGTCTTATATTGAAATGAAGTCTTATATTCAATGAAAAGCTATTGAAATGGATAATGCAAAACAAACTGCAACTACGTCATATTCCGATTCAAAAAATCGGTATGCTGAAAATGCAAAAAATACCACATCTGAAGCTGACGCCATAGATGAAGCAGATCAGAATCAGTCAGCATACCAAATTAGACCACAACTTTATGAAAGGTTGTTTATAAATAATTTGTGTTATTAAAAATAATATGACAAATCGTCTTAATTTTAATTTTTTATTTTCAGATTCAAACCTTTGACAGCAAAAGAAATGATTCACAATGTCTTGTTCGATCAATTGTCTACCAAATCATATTCAAAATCAGAGGCTCCTCAGTGGTGCAAACAAATAGCTGACATTATAACTCAGAAAATCAAAGGTATAATTTTTTATGAGAAAAAAAAATACAAAAAAAAGTTAATAAATTAATTGTCCATTCTAGAGATGAATCCTAACAGATACAAATTCATTGTTAATGTTGTTATTGGAGAGCAAAGAGGAGCTGGTGTTAAAGTTGGAACAAGATGCATTTGGGACACTGAATCAGACAGCTATGCTTTTGATAATTTTATGAATGTGAGTGATCATCATTATTTATTGAACTATCACAAGAATGATTGCAAATAACTAGATTAAATTTTAAATAATAAAAAATTAAGCTGAATAAATAATAATTGCAATGAAATATTTTAATTGTTTCATTCTCTTTGTGTTTCACTTTTCCAGGACACGCTATTCTGCGTGGCTGCAATCTACGCGGTTTATTTTTACTGAACGTTCACAAACATTAGAACAGCACACAAATAAAAGAGCGGAACTAAGCTCGAAATACAGTAATTTATTGTATATACTCAACGGAAAAACTCAAAACAGGACTTAAGATTATTTTTACTTTGCGACGCACACTTACGTACCGTTAATATGCAACAGAGATTACAAAAATGGTTTGTATAAACTTCATCTGGTCAGTTAAAAGTAAGTTACCGTCGCTATAATTCTAGTCGCTAAGTACTAATTAATATAGCACCATAATTCACGGATTCTTGTTTGTACTAATAAGTACATCTAATCATATGTAAATAATCATACAAATATGTTATATAATATGCATTATTCGTTATCTAAATCAGTTATATTTGTTTAACTTATTTTTACATCGTTGCTTAGTTTGTATAGTGATAAAATCTCAAAATTGTGCCTTTTGATAATATGTAATACAAATTTCGAGCATGTAGACATTTTTCAATTATATTAAAATGTCTTTCAATTAAGATGTATTTTAACGCAAATAAAATTATGCCTTATAACAAAATTAAATTCTATTTCATCGAACAAAATCTATTATATCAGTTGCACTTAATTAGAATCAAGATTATAATAATAACATGGCACGCGCATGCATAACATAACCAAATGTTAATAAAAATGACACAAATGAGAAGATATTTCAAACTTTGATTGCCAATTACTTTTTTTCTTCTGAGAAAAAAAGCTGACGAATCATTACGTACACATTAATTGTACATCAAGTTTTAGTTTGAGCAAAGTAGCATTATAGCAAATGACTTAACTTAAAATTACAAGTAGCCACCCATCATAAAATCGTTACATAAAGTCAATATGCAAGTGTCATGAATAAGCATTGTATATAATCAGTCAAATATTATTGTAAGATTACATCAATTTATTAACAACAAAAGTATATATATATATATAATAAGTCTTTCACACGTATCCCATATATCATTTTTTTTCGTTTTTTACTTATTTTAACATATTGTTTACTCTGTAATAAAAGTATGTAAATACACTGAGGTATATATTAAACTTTCACGTATCCTATATTTCGATTGTCAGTGATGTAAGTAAATATTAAAATAAATAATTTTTAATCAATCATGATCGTTTAATCGTTTATCTCATTGGTCGAAAAGTTTGCTCGTAATTATTATGAAAATTTTAATTATTTTACATTATGGAGCAGGGTAAGGCACAACACAGAGGCAAGCAAACTGGTACGACAGCTTTTCCGGAACGTTTTTTACTCTTTTCCTTTGCGGACGCCTCGTACTCGTATTTGGCTTTTGATTTTGCCCAGCCGCCCTGAAAACAGTTTCATAATGACTTTTCAATTTAATTTAAATTTAATTTCAATTTCAATTTATTGATGAACATCAATGGCATAATATATACTAAATACTTATTCATTCAATGTTTCTTTAGCATGTATATAAAACTTTGTGACAACTCACTCCGGCTTCTTTCATAGCTGAAGATTCTTCCTTCCTTGTAAGTTCATACCCAGGCGGATAGTAAACAGGAGACACGTTCTTCCTGTCTGGACCATCAACGAAGTCAACTTCTTTCTTTGTCATTGACGTCTTGGATACGGTCTTTTCTCGTTTCTCAATGTCTTTCAGTACCTCTCTCTGTAAATGTTATGACAATTTTTATTTGTAAAATTCATTTAAGTAAAAATAAACATTTATGGAACATTTTTGTATCTGTTCATCAGAACACATAGACATATATGTGACATATACGAAGCATATGTTTTTTATATAGTTTTCAATTTTCCAGACATTTTATCAACTTTACCTCAGTATCAGAGAATGAAGCCATAAGGTCCTCAAACTTCTTAGGAGGACCTTCTCCATTGATTGGTCTGCTGGGATACACCTTAACACCTCCAGCTGGATAAGGCTTGACAATGTGGACCTCACTTTCTGGACTCTTGTAAGTATTTTCATACTTTTCATAAACCGTAGTTGTAGTGGTGTTTGGAGGAGCGGTGCAGTAGTAGTTGGTTGGCGGAGGATTTCTGCTAGTGAAACGTTCCTCGACTCGATCAACCGTCTTCGTAGTGGTTTCCTTGACCACCGGAGGTTCCTGGTTCTGATAAATAATCATCTTTTCAGAATGGTCCGTGAAATCGCCAGGTCCTTTAGGCCCGTATCCGATGTCACCGAATCTTTCGTTCCTGGTCAAGGTGCTTCTGTGCTCATAACCTGGAGTTGCAGTGTAGTAAGTGACAGGTGTCTCCGTACGATAATCGCGCTCCTCGCGATAGTACTTCGCTTCCTTGTGGACCGACTTGGTGCTGACTTCTGGGGTAGAGGTGATGTATCTTATCGGACTTCCTGAGCGCTTCTCATTGATCTGAGATAATTATTGGGTTAGAAAAATTGTGCTAAAACCTTTAGAGTTTTTTTTAATAATTTTAAAATAAATGTATTAACTGAAGTGATGAGACTAAAATTTTCAGATTAAAGTCTCTTAGTAGCTGAAAAATTTTAAATAGCAGAAGGTCACTGCATAAAATTAAAAATAATGTTTTAGAGAAAAAAAAGGCTTTTGTAGTCGCTTTTTGAATATCCATTCATTCGAATGAATGAACAAACATTATGTTTTATTATGAATGAAAGATTATTTTTGCTGTGGTGTGACATTTAGTTTTCAAATTAATTCGTTCTTGTTTTAACTGTTAATGGGGTGATTGAAATTTATAAGCGAAAGTCAGCTTTTTAGTCACTCAGTTAGAAGCCAATTTCAAATCGTCAGTCAAGCTAACTTTCAACTCTCTACCTCGTTGATGATTTTGAAAAACAATTGAACAATATATTTTTTATTTTTCAGAATCAATCAATCAAGGACCAAGTCAACATACTTTTTCAACTTGATAAGTGACCGTCTTTTCGGACGCGTCTGGGACGGTGTAAGTGATGATCTTGTCGCCGCTCTTAGAGAGGCTGCTACTGGACATGTATTTCTCTGGTGAACCTGGAAGTTCGTATGTGTAAGTCTTGACGGTCTTAGTGACCCTGGTATTTGGGCCGGGCGCGAGATTCGCCGGAACAAGGGGCGGAGTTATTAACTCCCGGTTAGTGTTTATTTCTTGCAACATACTTGAGTCTAGCACAGTCGTTGTGATTGTCCTCTCCCGCGGCTCCGAACGATAAGCTGCAATGCAATTCAGTTACACACTTGTTTTTTTCCGAAAGGGTTCGCTTGGCATATTATATCAATCAGTTTTTTTTTTTTACTTACAGCTCTCGTGGTGATAAACTTCCTTGTGTCGCGAGCCTGGCAGTGGCGACGCTTGTCTCGAACCTGTCTTCGTCATGCTGTCGCTGTAGTGCTGTGAAATTGATTACGGCAACTTAGTCTCGATCGACAAATGAATACCTCGCATGCGACTAAAACCAGGAACTTTAACTCACCACTTCCTTGTGGTGACTTTTCTTTGAAACTTCCGGGCTACGTTCGCGAAGTCGAGAACTTGAACGAGATTCTTCAAAGCTGCTGTCGTGATATTCACGGTCACTGAGAACAGACAGATCATTCAGTTTGTTTGAATTTTCTTATAAACATCTGGTCAGAATTGTTATTGATTGCTAATTCACATGACATTGAAGGTAACAGAGGAAGTGGAACCCGAAGGTTGACACTCACAGCAAGGAAGTACCGCTTTTGGTCTGTGCTATTTTGTCCAAGTCATCCAACTTCCAGGAATCTGAAATACCAAATCAAGTTTAAACAAATTAAAAATAACACACGATTCGCATCGTGAACTTTCGTCACCTGAAATTTTTACTTTTTTTTTAGTTTGCAAATAAAAAATAAAAGCTTTTAGAAGAAACTGCAGTTTCGTTCAAATGAGCGTTTTCTCTCCTGCTGAATAATTCATCCAAGGAGAGAAAACTTTGAGCAACAAAAGTTTAAATCATCTTCGCCCTTTGTTTCTTTATATAAAATTTGCGTCATCAGAACTTTTGATAAATATTACTACTAATTAGTCGCTTGAAAAGCAACAATTGATGACAATATTAAATTTGTTAGCACACTGAAGTGCAGTATTCGAACGTGCAAACAAACGGATGATTCCACAGGTGATGTCACGTTCTGTTATGGGCTGTGCCTACAGTTCAGCACGTCTTGACGAACGGCTGCGTTTTTTGTTGTTTGCGTATTTTTTAACGCAATCAGCCGTACTTGCAAGGCCGTCGTACACCTTAAAAGGAGCGATTCGATCAACTCCCAGCGCTTGATCCAATACGATCTTGATATCTCCTCTAGTGGCAACAAGATTTCCGGGAATTCGAGTCATTAATTATATATTACGCAAAATTTTTTTTTATTCCCAGACGAATTTATTGGCACGTTTGGTCCCAATTAGACTGACAATTTCGATGGGGACCGGTTCAAGAAAATGTCGGAGTTGCATTGTTCAGGAGGCTGAATCCCGCACGTGCATGCTGTAATTGAGGATAATTTTCTAAACACAGAACTGCACTTAACTTACCCATTGGTTGTCCATTTAAGTCCTTATTGTAATGATAGGTAACTTCTCTATACGCCACTGTTTTACTCTGACCCGGTTGAACCTGCGAGACAAACACTTAATATCACCATGCGTGCGACGCATTGATATAATAACTATAACTAAACTTAGACTAAACCTATACTAAATCTGAATGCTTAAAGTCAACTGACAGTCACTATTAAGATGTTTCTTTCAGACAAAACGAACGTACAATTCAAGTTAAGAGCAGGGTTCGAGCGATGTTAACAGGTGGATTTGACAAAACAAACTGACGCTTCTTGTGCTGGATTTTACATCAATGAACAATCGCGAGATATTAAGCGTGACGGCGTAATCATCGTGGGACGACCACCGACTCGCCTTATAAGATCTGCAAATCCTTCTCGGCTTGTTTATACACGAATTATTTATTCCACATGCTACATTTGAAAATCGCGTTGGTGGATCGGTAACAATATTCCAATATCACAATGCGAATTCCAACACTTTCAGGGACATGCCCCAATGACAGTGAGAAATATGGCTGATTTGTTATGTGTCCCATAAAAAATATACATAAAATATCACTTTGAAAAAAAAAAGGAACTACAAAAAATAGTTTTCAAAAAAATTGTGACCAACCAAAAAGAAAATCTTGTTTGAAATTCAAAAACATTTTTGAATCACATTTTCAAAGCAAACTGTTTGATTCAAAGTGCAATTATTCTGGACTAGCTTTCTGGAAAAAAAAATTTGTAACATTTCATTGGTTTGCAAAATGTTGCCTGCGATTAGCAACGGTACAGAACTAGTTTGCATGATAAGAAATCGCAGAAGGAGAAATGGTCTCATGAGACCATTTCATCTGGCTCATCTCAGATGCAAATAACTTTTTACACTTACGAAGCTGACATAATTGTGTTGTTTATGATGCCTGCACAAATGATAATATGTTCTTGACATACGCCCACGGGGCGATATTAGTCGACGCATAACTTTTCTCATCTTGCACTCTCATAATGATTGCCAGTCTTTTTGTCGTCGGCGCGACTAAAGCGCGCCAGCAGTTTTGCACTGTGCATCTGCCAATGTCAAGTAACTTGCGGTTGCGTCTCTGGAGAGCGTAGTATCGCGTGTCTTCTGTGTCTGCTAGCGTTACGCCTTAGGTCTTGTATTGCATTCATATTTTCAATTTTTTTTTTCTTTGTACGATTTTATGTTTTCTTATCTTCATTTCAACGACGCAACGAAACACGTAATTCATTTTTGTCACGGTGAAGAAGTCATTTTCATATGCTAATTTTGATGAGTTTTTGGTCCTTTATTTGTGATGTATCGTTAATTTGGAATTAATATTTTTAATTGTCAATAAATTGGCAGTAAATCAACATTCAGATTTAGTAAATGTAATAGATTTTAAAATTTACTATCACAAAAGGGTGTGTCCAAAGCTGTGATTACATTCTACATGAAAAAACATTTATAAAAATTAGAACTGTGACTAATTTGTATGCATCTGATTCTAAATCACAGACTACGGAAGCTGCCATTCAACAATTATCGGTAAGAGTGATCTCAACGATTTTAATTCTTGAAGGAACCCTGTGCTTGTACTTGATGATCTTTGCCGTATGCATTAAAGAATGAAATAGAGCGCAAATCGGAGTGGCTCATTTTTTTTTATCTCTAATTACATCTTAATGCAAATATCATTCAATGAAAACTAACTTGAAATGAAACAATTGTAATACCTAATTTTAATGTTCAAAATTTTATCTTGCAAAATATAGTTTATTTCAATCGAATAATACTTACATCTTGAAGTTCCTTGTCCAAATCATCAAGGCCTGGAATGCCGCTTGGTTTACCAGCAGGAACGGTCGAGACGTACTTCTCAAGAGTCCTGTGTCCGGATCGTGTGGGCGAAATGGCCCTGAGAAAATAAGAAAAAAAAACACAAAGATTTCATCAAATTTCATCTGGGTTACATGACGTCATGATCAGTAAATTTATATTTATCAAATCTTATTCAGATATTCTTTTCAGGGAATTGATATCCACCTAGATTCTTCTGACACAATTTTTGTTGAATTCGATGGTGTGCAAAAGTCCATATCGGGTGTTCTGGTGCGCACTGTGCGGGTCAAAGTACTTGTCTTTCCTGGGGTCACAGTTGTCTGTAAGTCTTCAAGAAGTGCATCTGAAAAAATTTTATACATTAACAACAAGAAACTGTACAAATTTTAATAATTTGCTAATCGAATTAACTTTGATTTTTGGTTTTGCAGGAACGATACAATCTAAACTGGATCAAAAGTGAATAAGGTCAAGTACTAAAATAACATTTTCAAGGTCCATAATTCAGTCGGTAAACATTTTAAGAGAGAAAAATTTTCACCGACAATTGTTTTGAAATTTGTCTCACTAATTTTACGATCATGAGCATGCAGATAAAAGATGAACTGAAACGTATCTGAAAATAGAACGCATCTCAAGATGAGTTGAAAAAGGCTTTATCATTGAAAAATCAACGCGAAATTAATAAAAAGCAAACAAAAAAATCTTGAAATACGGTTTCTGTGACTTTGCATTCCATAAAATTCAAATTCGCATTCTCGTAGCGAATAAATGATGATTAATAATTATAGATCAGTTAATAGGTCTGAGCGCATTTATAGCTTATGCGTTTGATGCATCTACATTTCAGTGCTGCTTCGCTGCGTTTGCATTCAATCAAGCCACCTTTAATTATCTCATTTATTTTATACCGTGGAAAAAGCAATTATCATATAATCGCATGCGAGTATTGAACTTATGCAATTGATTTTTTTCATTCTGATTATTATTTATGGACCGTATTATTTTTACTTTAAATCAAACATTTCATTACAATACAATGTTTTCGCTTAGTAATTATAATATCAAAATCTTCAAATCCAAACTACAATTTTTTTAATGAAAAAAAATATAGTTAATATTTCAAAACGAATATATATCACAATTTATTTGTTGTCTTTATGAATCAAAACTAAAAATAAGAAAAAAGCAAACTACAGTTTTAGTATGCGTTTACGAGCTTTCGTTATATTTAGACGGTTGTTTTCTTCTTTCACAAAAATGATTTACCTAGATTGTTTTCGAGATGCTTTTGTTTCTGTCCTCCACTGTGAGTCACAGTTTTTCTGCTTACGTGCGAACTCTCCCTCGTCATAGACATCGTTCTTTTTTACCCTGCCAATATTAAAACATTCATCATCTGTTAATCACCTAATTCATAAATAAATACACAAATAATGTAGAAGTACCCAAAAGAAAAGTTTGAATATTTTTTGTTTAACGTAAATCAAAAATGCACACTAAAATATTAAAAAAAAAAAAAAAAAAAAAAAAACACTCATGTTTCATTAATTTATACATCCTAAATGAAGATGTATCAAAAATTACAATCCGTGCTAGAGTGCATAATGCAGTGACGGTGCCCGATTTACGAGATAGGTTTTTCAAATTATTCCGGCAGATGTAGACGATGGTGCAAACGGGGCCAAGGGGCCAAGGAGAGCTTCTTACGTAGAATTCTCCATTACCGAACACGGCGCCGCTCGAAAATGACAAAACAAACGCGATAACTTTTCCGGAAGGCCACCAGCCCGTATAATTTTGCATTTATGCTATGTCGCCCACACTTAAAAGGAAATTCGTAGAATCATGATCGTTATAATTGATGATTACACACTCGTTCATCATTTCGTTTCGTGTTGAATTAACATTCAAAATTATTGTCAGAACCGTGTCTGATGCATTACGAATTTTGCCGCTCAATTCAACTTTTGAATGTTGATGTCATAGAACTATATTAATTTTTCCCAAAATAAGATGCAAATTGCACGAAATGAGTTTCGGAGGTCATCAATTATTTTGTATTATACAAAAGTATCAATTTATTTATGATTCACCAGTCCTCGCTCAGGGAAACAAATTCACTGCAATGAAGTAAATCATCATTTTAATAACTGATTTCGTGGCAATGCCCTTATTTGGATCCAATTCACTTCCTCGGCTGTGTGAACAAAACAGTAATTGCAAACCGGTTTCCAAGTTTTAAATGATGCTGAACAATAAATAATCTTCATGAATAAAACATTGCGATCTAGTTTTTTTTAACATTTTTTGTTGCAAATAGTATGCAGTATAAGTATCAAAATATTGACTTTTATTCTCACCATTTTAATGATCCATAAATTTGATTTGTTTTCAATTTTGTTACTAATCACTTTATCAACATTTTCTTTTACATATATAAAATATATTCAAAAATTTTTCATAAAAATTCAAGTATTTCATAAAAGTTCATCTGCTTTAGAATTTTGTTACATCACAATTGTAATTCATTTATAAACCACCAGTGAAAAACTTTCAAGATGGATTTCGAGTGTAGAAAATGACGATTACGTAAATGTATGGTTGATAAATTACAGCGTCCGGATATTAATAAAATTTGAAATTGCGATTTTCACAGATATGATTCGGGCTCCGATGAAAAGTCAACCCGTGGTTCCTCTTGCAGAGTCATTCAATTATTACGCATTGCAATCATCCTTGATCTATATATATATACGTTTGCCAACCTTGAACGTATTCAGAGGAGCCTCTTAAAAACCACTTCATGTGGAAGTGCGAATTCGTGTCTTTGTTGTTCAATGGGATTACTGTTCCCAAAATTTCTCAACGATTGGTAATGAAAATTATATTGAAAGTTAAAATGTTGAAGAAAATAGTGACATGAATCTTCTCTCAATGAAACAAAAGAAATTAAATAATTTTTATTTTTGAAATGTGAAACAAAATGTACAATTTTCAACTGATTGTTTTTGAAGATTTCAAACATATGACTTCTAAATATATAAAGTCATGAATTCCATTCGCATTTAGATCTGCATCAGGTAGTCACAACTTGTTGAATAACATTACAGCTCGCCATCAATCATTCACCACGCTTCGAGTGATCCATTGTGAGATGGCTCAGAACCAAGACGGGTATCGAGAAATTGATCGTAATTTGCATCTCTTCCGGTATTAATAGTATAATTTTTACTTTAAGCAATTTTTTTTAAATTAAATTTGATTAGTAAAAAAATTTGGAACCGACATCGTTATCTTTCTTTAAAAAAAATCAATGAAAAATTATTAATAAAAAAATAAAAGCTGTCACATTAGACATAAATTTTATTCTATCAACGCTGCGTAGAATGTATGCCGATTTTGCTATTTGAAATGCAAATGCACTTTTTTTGCACCGACTTTTTTTTCCCATGCAGTTTTATAATGACGCCAAATTGCAGCATGTACTGCATAAGTTTTGCGCAATAAAACGCGCGCGGCTTATTTTAAATCGTGTACTCAGTCAAACAATCATTGAAGGTTAGAAATAAAATGAGCCTGTGCCTTTCGTCGCGTTAAATATAACTAAGCCGCCTATTAGAGACGTTATTAAGTGCGAAGCCGTGAAAAGAAACTTTCGGTATAAGTGTGATGCAAAACCTACTAATTCAAGTCGCACGCGCGTGGGCGGCAAAACAGCCAACGGGTTGGGCATCCGAAAACTCAACAAAATTTTTTATCACTTTCGCACGAGATTTCATTCCAAAGTTTACTGCTTTTTCGCAAATATTTTTCTTTCGATGTTAACAAAAACTTCGGGTGATTTTTAAATTTAGCAAGTCGTTTATTTGCATTGATTATGCTCAGAGGTTTTGAACGAAAATAGTTTTCTCTTTCAATTTTATTTTCACAATAATTATTTAGCAGAGTGATCAAAGTAAAAATTAAAAGAACTATTCTTCTTTTTTTTTCAATGAAAAAGTGACAGTTTAAAAATAAGAAATATTCAAATAAAAAACGACAAAAAATGGTTTTCTGAAAACTCATCAATTTTGTTTCACGTAAAATTCGTGAAATCTTAAAAAAATGACGTGCACGTGTGGATTAGCAGCAATGGGCGTGCGAAGCGATGGAAATAAAAGCGTCGCGACGTGCCACGGTCGCGCATTGCCGAGAACTTGTCAGCGATGCATCGCACCTATAGACGAGCTTGGAAAACACCGCAGAAACGAATACGAGATTTGCGACGCGCGACTATTTTCGGCGACGCCGTCAACGTGGTGTACGAGGCACCACAAAAGCGCGGACCATTTTTTGGCCCGTTGCCCGTTGTGACTGTGAACTTCGCGCGGTACGCACACTTCGAAAGGTACAAGCGCGTGTTTATCGTGCCTTTTTTTTTCCGCGTCTCACAAACCGTTTAATTTTATTTTGCTAACCAATCACGCATGTTTGCACTCTAAAAACATTGGCAGCGATACTGTAAATTTACAATGCAAAACATGTTTTTATCATTCTTTTCCAATCATTTGAAAAATATGAAATCTTTTTTTTTTATTTATTATTTCAAGTTATTTTGTAGTTTATGAATTAAAAAACGTTAAGAAGTAAAGAAAGTACCGAAAATAGATCAGAATGTTTATCGGTACATTGCAGTTTTATTTAAACAATCAAATTCTAATAAAAAATTACGATTGTTTATGTTGATAAAAGTAGTAAAACGAAAGTGTACAAAAGGATTCAATGAAACGTCTGAATGGTGTTGTAAAAACTCATCGTTAGATCTAATATTAATTTGACGGAAATAAAAATAAACTTTGACAGAGATCCCACTTTATTTTGTATCACTTTCGGTTTTTAATCTTCAGAAGACACTTACATAATCAAAACTGAATTTTCAGAGTTATATCAAAATCATTCTGTACAAATTAATCTTAACAATAAAACACTAAAAAATCATCTTACAATTTATCAAACGAAAACAAACATTCTTTGAATGCGAAGAAAATATACTAATTAAAAATTATTAGAAAAAAAATTCAAGTATATTCAGCAAAATTGTTCAACAAACAATTATTATTTTTGGATTGAATGAACCAATCTAATGTTGTTTAAAAATTGTCTTCTTTTCGGCAATTACCTCGTCTGAGGGAGAGTAATCCACAAAAAAACTGTCACACGCGTTAGCACAAAACTTAATCAGCGATTTCGGATATGATAGTTGAGTGACAAAACGTGCCCAAAGAAAATTGGACCGGTTGAAGAATGAGCGCAGACCGTCTGCCCAGAACTGACTTCGTCTACTTACGTTAGTTAGCGCGAACGGTGTAAAGTGTTCTGAATTGCGCATG
Source organism: Trissolcus brochymenae (assembly GCA_030523145.1). Classification (NCBI taxonomy): domain Eukaryota; kingdom Metazoa; phylum Arthropoda; class Insecta; order Hymenoptera; family Scelionidae; genus Trissolcus; species Trissolcus brochymenae. The sequence goes on from JAQQRF010000161.1 coordinate 189,295, forward strand.
CGCGGCGTTTCAAATGCCCGCGAATACAGGTTCGCGGGATTCTGTGATTACAAATCCACGCGTACACCCACCAAATTGCCCCTCTCAAAACGATCTTTGTCAGAGGTTGCGCGCCCACGCAAATGAGTTTAACATTCAGATCCACAGACAAATTGAGTCTAGTCAACGGCCGTCAACTTTTGATAATACGAATTTTGTCATTGATATAATTGAAATGTGACTTACTTGTTTGAGCTACTGATTTATTTGGCCTGAAGCTGTATCCAGAAACTTTTTAATTTTTGTATCTTTACTTTTCAGGTTTTAAAGATAATATAATTTAGATTACATATTTTCGCAATGTGAACAATATGAATATAAAATTTCAATTGTTATAATGATATAGAAATTATTGGAACATTTGACAGAAGTTTAGATGTGCTTATTTTTATTGACCTTCAAGATTCTTGAACCTGATGTAGACATCATATATAGCAAAAAAAAAAAGAGTTTTGACACAACTATTTACGAATTTGTCGACGTTATAATTTTTCAACACAAAAATAAGTTCGTAATAAATTAGAGCTTCAGAGTTTAACGAATGGCGAGACGAGCCGTGTGTGGAGAAACAAAATCTTTGAATGACATCAGAATCTTACATGAGTATATCTCGAACTTTTTTTACAACGGCGACATAATTCTTCATTAGAATTGTAAAAATTAAATCAACAATTTGGAACAAAGTCCTAAAATTCAATTTTAGCATCGGATTCTGTTAAGAGTTAAAATGAAATACTAAATACTAAAAGACTATTGTAAATGAAATTTATTTCTACCATTGACTAAAAGTTGTTAAAATCAAAAATGTAGATTAATGACAATTGTTTATTGCGATTTCGGTTGCAGTGAAATGTATCCCGTGCTGGCATTAGAAAGTAATTTAATGTAGTTCTTATAGTTCAACATTCCTAGAAAATATATAACTTGTGAATCAACCTGACATCGTGGTGTTGTAACCAAGCCATAAACAGGATGAATACATGAATTTATTAGCACCTACGCTTTTTGGCGCCGAAATAATCTCTGACTCGGTTGCAGAACTTATAAATCAGGTTTTCGTATACATAGTTATCAAAAACTTGTTACAAAAAGTATATACAATATATATTTTACAATAAAATATATCCTGAGATCAATTAAAGAATTTATTGCCTCATGACTTTGTTAATCAAATTAATTATTTAGATTCAATATATAATCTATTAGTCACTGTTCTATTATTAAAAGTTGCAACTGTACAGTTCAACACACTGTGACAAACAAACAGTGAAATTTATATCATCAGTGAGTTTATTTTTATAATTAATATACATATTTTATAAGCATTGATCCATGACCCGACATTCGTCCCTCGCAAATATTTTCAACATAATTATCATGGTTTTTACAACTATGCGTGGGACGGTCTTTTAATCCTGGATGACAAAGACCACCGAATCGACGACGTCAGTTATAGAATTACTCATACCCAAAAGTTATTCCACTCTATTTTTTGTGAGGCAATTCAAAATCAGTCCACCTGATGCAGTGAATGTTGTAGTTGATAATTAAATTTGTTTTTTTTTTTTTAACATTAAAAAGAATAAAAAATCAAACTTGTTTTTTCGAGTTCCAGGCTGTCAAAAATGGTTATGAACAGAAAGCCAAGTCTGCAGAACAGTGACATAAAAGGCATTGATCACCGTTTTGTGAGACCGAGCTTGTCATTGAAAGCTTACTCAATACATATCCTGGTCTTTACACGTGGTCTTGAACTCTCTTATGTGTAATATTTTTAATTGAAACCAGATATCCAGTCTGGATTCGATGCACCACACAGAAGCTTTATTTTCATCAAATCGAATCTTTTGTTCACTTATTTTGATTAGCTGAATGTGATTGATTTGCGGTCAAATTTATTTATTCAACTCTTCTTAATATGTTGAGCATATTCTCATACTACCTTGAAGAAGTACCAGAGAACGCCATATAAGGCATACAAATTTCATCAAGGTAGAAAAGCAATCGCACAAGGTCACGCAATGGTAAATTGAAATATTAAACAGCACTGAAATTATAACTTTTGTTTCAATATTTTTCATGAAAAATATTGAATTATTAAATATTGAAATATTGAAATATTAACTAGCAATTTCAAAAATAATTTCCACGCTTGATTTGCTACTCATAAAAGTGGATCATGCATAAGAAGTGCATGAGAAGATAAGTTACCAGTAGATGGGAAGATTTTAACTGATAAAGTAGAGGATAATCTTGTTCTGTTTTGTTGCTTGAAATGTTTATTTTTATACAAGTCGGTTTGAAATTTCGTGATCATTTGTTCTAATACTATAAATTTTCCAAATAATGACACATTATTTTTTGATGTGTTTAAGAAGACATTTCCATCAACATTTTTTTTTTTATTCTTAAATCCTTCGGGGTCATATTCTTTGAAGCATAAGAAAGTCACCTTACCCCATGAACATTCATTTGATTTATCGAATTCTGAGGAAAATAATAAATATTTTAGAATATATTTTTCATAACATGTGTTAAGAAAGTGCCTCAATAACGCATCGATATCAGTGCGGAAAATGCCCATTTTCCGCATGCCGTGCATTTTCCGCACTGATATCGATACGTTCTCTCGGCACTTTCTTATCACTTGTCATAAAAAATAGCATGTTGCACTCGTGTACGGAAAACGCCAACTTTCCGCACATGTACAACAATATACTATTATAGAAAATATAACGTAAAATATTATCAGCTATACGAAAAAGTGATTATTAATTTTTGTAAAATATATTGAAAAATATACATTTTGATACTTACTTAAATTTACGCAATCTACTACATTTCTCTGGATTTCGAGATCCTTGCAATCTCCTTTTCTATCACATTTGTTTTTAATTTCTTTTTCAAATTTGTCGTACATTTTAAGTAATTTTTTTGCATTCTTTTTATCCTGAAATAACAAATAACAAATTGTTTGTAATGAAATTGAAATTATCCATACGAAACTCATATTTCTTAAAAAAGAGCTATTTGTTCATGGTTTAATTTATTTTTATTTGGAAATTAATTAACTAAGAATTACCTGCTGCGCATTTATTAGTAGACAGTTAATGAGACAAGCTTCATCCTGATTTAAATGTCCACAGTATGCGTCCACTAAAATCACATGATTTTTTAATATACTTGCTTACAAGGAAGTTGTGAGACAGTTTGGCGTTCCTGACATTGATTTATTTGCAACAAGAGAGAATAATAAATGCTCGATATTTAAGTTTGAAGAGGGCGCATCTTATGTTACGATTAACACGACTAAATCAGCTCTATCGGCGTTATCTTGCGTTAATATAGGAAAACACCCTTTGATTTGTAGATTTATGGCAGGTGTGTTTAAAAAAAGACCAAGATTTCCTAGATACCAAGTTACATGGGATGTAAACAAAGTTTTGTCTAATTTAGAGTCATATGGTTTCCATTGTCTGATTTATCTTTTCAGGACTTAACTTTAAAAACCGTTTTATTATTAGCTCTGACAAGTGCTCACAGAGCACAAACTTTTGCAAAAATCAAGTTGAATGACATTCATGAAGTCAACTCAGGTTTAAAGATAACAATAACTGAAATAATTAAAACCTCGGCTCCAGGAAAAGAACAACCTTTGTTAGTTTTACCTACGTTTACTGAGAAACCCAATCTTTGTGTAGCTAGTCACATTAAGAGTTATATTAATCGATCTCAAGAATTTAAAAATGGAAAAAAGAATTTGTTTATTAGTTTTAAGAAACTTTATTTAGAAGTAACAGCACAAACGATTAGTCGCTGGTTAAAAACCACTTTAAGTAGATGTGGAATTGATACAAAAATATTCAAAGGACACTCAACAAGACATGCATCTACATTCCTAGCGTTCTCCAGGGGTGTAGATATCGAAACGATTAGGAAAACTGCCGGCTGATCAAGTAATTCCAGAGTTTTTGCGAAATTTTACAACCGTTCAATTGTAAAGGACAATTGTAATTTCATTTCCTCGGTTCTTGGTAATCAAAAATAAATTTTTATGTTTCTGTTCATAAAAGGTGTGATTTGTTTATTGTATGAAAAAGTTTAATCTATGATAGAAGAGTTAATTTTTTCTTTATCAAGAAAATAATTATAAATATTGTAAAGAAATAACAAATTTGTTACGTCCGGAGAAGTAACAATTTTGTAGGTTAAGTTTCGACACACGACAATTTAATAGAGAGTTGGCATTCAAGAAATTTGAAACGTTAGAAGGGAAGGTTTTTCAACTAATAATTCCTGATTTCAATAAAACCAAATTTTATTTCTCAAACAATAGTTTTTAACAAGGTGTCAATGTTTTACGAGATAATTAAACAAAGGTTGATTTATTTGGTTGCAGAAAATAATAATTTCTTTCTGGATTGAACATTAATAACGTATTATTTAACATTGAAATTTATATGGGAGTTACAATAATAGTATGTGTATGTCAGAGAAATCAACAGTTGAACATTTTTTATAATTAATTAATCATCTTTTTGACCTATCTTTATCAAAATAGAAATTAAGATCGACTGTTCATTTCTCAGGACCTTCAAATTTTCCAGCAGTTTTATTCCGCTGAATTCTTAACTGATTTTATTTAATTTGAACAAAATATGCTTTTGATTATACTTAGTAGCTCGATGTCTAATTTTTCTTGCAATATTGCGGCTAACGTTTTTTATTTTATTATTATTATTATTATTGGTGGATAAATTATACTCTTCTTATGATTATTTTAGTGTAATTATTTTCGCCCCAAAAATATTCTCACATTACAAAATAATAATGACAGTAAATGCCATTATGTCAACGCACGGGGGGCTTGAATGAAAAATTAAGCCCCTGCGAAATATTACTCGAAAAGGGAATTAAATTCAAAACGAGCAGTGAAAGTTTTGCTTCGCCGCATGAAAACACTCCCCGCGCGCGGGGGGCTCCTAGCTCACGCCGAAATCAAATTCGGCGTCTCTTATCAGTCGCTTTCGATTCCTTGCTTTGATCAGCCGCTTTTCCATAGAGAATTTTTTTTGCTTGCTAAATCTCGCTTAATTGTTGTTGAGTACCGCTTTTTGCATAATTGTATGAAATTTAGTTTGATAATTTTTGTGTTTTGCACACTGCCTTGCAGCCGCCAAAACAGTTTTTCTTTTTGCCACAATTGTTCCCGCACGTGACAACGTGCGGCATCAGACACTCTCGTCTCGTTCTCATCGAAAAAAGGTACGTACCCGTGCAACCCAGTCAGTACCTTTACCAAGTCCTAAAAATTGTCTCTGCGGATCGCAGCTTCAATTTCCCATACTTAATAGCAAAATATCGCTGTATCAGCCAGTTTTGCGTTTAAGCTTTCCACGTGGCAAAAGCCGCGCCTCCTGTAAGCTGCTCGCACGGCTGTTAATTGCTTTTTATTTTTGCATATTTTGTTTATTTGTTCCTTGCAAAAGTTGCTGCAAAATAAATGGATCATTGCCCACCTCGGTTAATGTTTAACGTCCCTTAGAAGTATTAATTTCTACGTAGCACAATTTGCCAAAAAAAAATTTGTTAATTTTTCACCTCGCATCATATCGCGAATTTGTAATAATTATCTCAGACTATTTTTGTATATATTTTCGAATGGAACCGAACGGCTTTATTGAATCTTAGCCATTAAGTTGAGAAGTTACGCAAATGAATTTTGTTGCTCAAAAGTTGTGCTAGCTGACTCTTTATGCTCAAAAATTCTTGTTGTATATTTCCCTTTATTTCTATTCTTTATTTTTGATGATCATTGCGATAAAACTGCAAATTTGTCGACCATCTTATTGCGGTAAATGAAAATTGATGACACATTTATAAATTTTGAAAGTTGCCCCTTCGTATAGTTTTTTTTTTGGGCTTTGTCAATGAAAATGCTAAGTTGCATCGCTATACATTTGTTGCATAAGTTTGCAGAAAAACTCACTTTTGACAGTACTGTTATGCGCAATTAACTCGTGCGGAACGCATTCTCTCTACTGAGTATAATCTATTATCGGTTAATTGATTGTTTTCTTCTGCATAGTGTAATAAAACGTTGTAATTTGATGTTTTATTCTTTTTTTTAATAAAGAATCAAAGAAGGGGTTTTACCATGGATCGGGTTAACTTTGCGTGAAATTCGCAGACATATGAACACTTTCTCTTTTTGAGCCTATCCATGGGTTTCCCCGCGCTTAAGTGCAAAATTCTTTGTATTTTTTTTGTATTTCCCCCATCACCCTAAGTAATAAATTTCAACATCAACTCTCGTTAGCTTTGTTCAGCAAAACTACAAACAAATTTAACAGTAATTTTTCACAGCTTTGCTTAATTTTTCCAAATGATTTTTGTTTTTGAGCTATGCTTTGCTTGCTTCTTATGTTTTTGTTTTTACTTGCTACCTGAATCAACGCAAAATACAGTCCACCGCTCGCTTGGCTAAGGCGAAAAAAGGTAAGGAGGAGATTACGCTTGTATCACATCTAACCCAGTTTTTGAAAAAATCGCGAAAATAACATACAATTATTATTAGATAAAATATTGAGATTCGAGGATGAGGTACAATGATTTGAACGAAGTCGCGCGCAGTTCGCGTTAAGCGGAGCAGTCATGTGTTCTGGTTTGAGATCTAAGAGAGAAAGGTCCTACTCGGAAATGTCCCAGGTGCGTAAAGGATACGCTGAGGGTTTGTCCAATCCGAATTCGGCGATATTCTCTTAAAAAGAGAGTGATTTTAAGGGCTTGTTCGAATACAACAATATTATTGAAAAAATATATGGTTGGTTTTATGATTGTTAATGAATTGTTAGTATATGGAATAATTATAGATTCTCAACTGAAAACATAATTCAAAAGTTATTTGAAATTCTTGCCAATGACTTGTATATTTATAAAATCAAAAACAAATCATTTGTTGTTTGAGAATGTTCCCAACACGTCAATCTATCTCAAATTTGTCGGACGCCTTATATATCCTTAATTTGATAAATAACTACTTCAATCATCTTCAAAAAAAGCTATGATATCATTGAGGAAGAAGCAAAATATTTCCATCATTTTTTTATGTTAACAACTTTAATATAAAAATTGTAATCTATAATTTTGAACAAATTTAAATTTCAATTCAAAATTTTTTAAATGCCTTAAAACAATGACAATTTTATCTATAAAATTGCAAAATCATCTTTAAAAAAAGTAGTTATATCATTGACAAAAAGACATTAGCTTTATTTTAACGTATCTCTTTCATTATGTATATAAATCTGAAAAAATAAAAAAACTGAAATTAAAACTGAAATTAATAAAAATAATAAAAATTCCTACAAACGCTAAGTCTACAAAAAAATTACGACTTTCACCGATATTTTGAGTCCGAATATTACAAGTCTATGCTATATCAACTTAGAAATTAAATTAAACTAAAAATCTTTATTATAAAAAAAGAAAAAACATTTTCTTTAAAATTGTTGGCTTTTATTTTCTAGAAATGATTTCTGCACATTAGATTAACGTAAACTTTATTTATCACAAGTCTTTCTTTTACAACTGTTCACTAGCATCTTTTTATTTTGACACATACACTACAACTGAACTTGTTTTATACATAAATAAAAGAGAGTCGGTCGCGTATAATTTCGGAGCAACTTCACCCGTAAAGTGCTGTCACCTATTATTCTAATAAAAATACAATTCCTGAAAACAGTAACTATAAGATAAAATAAAAAACTCTCCTATAAATAAAATGCGTCTTTGACCGAAAGTTTTAGTTCAATATTATGACTCTTTTTATAACAGTGGGTGTTGGTACTAAATCAAATCGTCAGCAACAAGCGTCGCTCCGTGGATTCGATTCGACACACCTAGGTCCATCGTTTGACCCATATTGCCTTCTCCCATCGAGATGTTAATTGTACGTTCCAAAC
>JAQQRF010000162.1:0-86095 GCA_030523145.1 Trissolcus brochymenae
CGTTAATTAGGAGGGGCAATCAGAGGTGATGATTGTCCTGCGATCTCGAGGAAAGATCAGAGTCTACCAGCGAGCCGAAACCGACGGACAAGAAAAACCGCGAAACCACACTGAACCGAATAAATCATTAATTAACTTAGAATTTTTCCCAGTTAAGGGAACTTAGACTCTCCGCGACTACGCCGCGACAGCGCGTCTTTTCTTAATTCGACAATTTTAAACGGACCTTGCCGTTCAATAAACACGTTAAACAAAAGTAAAATTAAATTGAATATTTATTTGAGGTTATAACAATATTTTCCAACAACCATTCAAAAATAATGAAAATTTTTATAATAATAATATCAATGCAAATGTTGCAATTTTTCTAAAATTTAATCGATTGATTTGCTAATATATCGGATAAAACTTTAAAATAACATTCAAATACAAATTGCCAAACTCAAATTGTTGAAAGAAACTTTTTAATTCAGTAATTAAAATACAAAATATTTGAATTCGACCTAGTGCAATAATTAATCATTAACCTTTCGGTGGTCACTGAGCACACATGAAACGAATTACAACCTTCAAAATAAAATTTTGGACTAAAGCCATTTTATATTCCTCTTAACTTTAATAAAATATTTTAAAAAATTGCAAAAATTGATTTCGAAAATTCAACCATGCAGATTAGATGTTTTTACTGTAACGAATACATTCGTAAGGAAGATTCTGTATTTAAAACTCAATGTGAAGCTTGCTGGATAGATGATCTTTCCAATTAAATCTTGATGTAAACTGTGCTCCGTTCGTTTTAGATATTTGTTTGAATTTTTAGCGCGTCTACTCGCGCTATATGTTTGGCGCGACCAACGGAAGGTTAAATGATTACAAACAAATGTTATAAATTGTTGACCTCAATTTTTTATAATCACAATTTCAATTTACTCTAATTGATTGATTGAAGATCTATTAGATAGGTTAGCGCCCAGAAAAATTTAATCAGTTCAAATTCATGTAAATAAGTAATTCTTGGATACAACATTGTAACTCGTCTGACCAAACGTTTTTTTACTACTTAGGGAACGAATTAATTTGGCAGTTTGGGGCTTGAGAGGAGTCACTTTTCCTTAGAAAATTTCTTCTTATCGGAACGGGCTGTTTCATAAACGTTATTCAAAGAGTGGCAAGAGTCAGAAAATTGATTTTCCACGGTTATAAAACGCGCTGTATCGTAACCGCCTCTTAGCTATAAGCAAACTTTCATACCGCGTGTGTATGTATCTCGTGCCTGCTTTATCGATCAAATCGAGTGGTTTGAAAAATGTCATCCTATCCGACCGCGAGTAAAGACGCGTGACCGGGCTTTTGCCAGCAACGTGCTGTCACCTGACGTTGTCTATGACAAAGAGCTCAGTTCGATCTCATTCACACTTTGCCCGTCAGCCGCGTTAATTACAAAATTGGCTTTACGCTTGTAACTCCATTATGCGGGGGAAAAAGTAGATTTCACTCTAAACCGTTCTTTTTCCTCTTCGCAATGCGTTATCTGAAAACTTGTTAACTTCCCGTGCACAAATTTTTGTCAGTTGTACATAAACATTTTTTTCGTTTCATTTTTCAACTCCTTTTTTTCGGCCATCACGTTTGATCTATAACGCGGCAGAATGGCTCAAACTTTTCATAACCAACCTTCGTATCAACGGAGTCGTGAATAATAAATAAATGAAATAACATATAAATATATAATACTCTATTATACATACGACATATACATATAAACATATATATTTTATTACTCTAAAAACATGGTCGTCTGACTTTTGCCACGCGGTAAAATATCAATAATAAAGACATGTAATTGCGCACACCAAAGTAGAACACAGAAGAACGCTTGATTATTTCTAAAAACCAACAAAAAAAACAAATCCAATTCGCTTTTAACGAGGAAGGTTATGTATATCGTGAGGAGCGATTTGAAACGGACTTTTTATATTAAGTCCAACGAGGCCGTCAATTTTCACATGGGAACCTCTTGACCTCGCGGATTTGTACGAACTTTATGCGGTACGTTTAAAGAGCCGTTCGGCCATCAATGGCCAGATACGGCGCTGCATCGATGTCTACTTACATCGGGAATTCTACATTTGGACTTACTTTAAACACGCCTTTCAGCTCAAACGTTTCCGGTCGACGTCATGTGGAAATTGTACTTACGCAGATGTATTATTTTTACAACGTGCTTTGTACCGAGCATTGATTCCTTCACATCCCGCAAGATCGCACATTTTTATCGCCAGATTTTACCTGGTTGTGAAAGGATCGATCATGACCCCAACAAAGACGAGGCAAATTGAACAAACCGCAAAACCGTGAAAGAGAATAGCTTTTGCTCTTTTTTTTATTTAATATGGAGCGATTAATATAATTTAATGACTCACAAAATTTATGTGCATAATTACTGCAAATTGTGGTACCAATTTGGCTCGTCTTGACCTACACCAGCCTTTTCTAACCTTTAATCCTACCTATTCTGTACAGATTCAAAAGAACCAACTCTCTGTCGTTTCTAAAAAAATGTAGGATAAACAATGAAAAGAAAAAATGAAAAAAAAAAAAAAAACTACCATGTATAAAATACATGTACCTCATTGTGTTAGACCGAAATTAATGCTACTTCTTTTAGCTGTTTCCATCAAAGCGCAAGGTGAGAAGGGAGCCCGAAAAGGGTTGAACAATGTTACGTATACATATTGTAAAAGAAAATAATGTTATCGAAGATTGAAGCTCAGAGAAAATGGTGGGATCCGAGTGTTTACAGCAACGTCGCAGTGAAAGTCATTAGACGCGTTTTATAACACTTATTAAAAATGCACCTTTATCATATTGATGATTGATTTAAGAATAAGAGTTTTTCAAAATGTGCAACTGAACTGTACTGCTGTAAACACTTGTGATGAAAAAAAAAAAAATAAATAAATAAAAATAAAAAAATAATCGACGAGCATGCGAAAATTATTGATAACAGACGTTGTGTGCAGATGAATTGTGGATCCAACATTAGGTGATGTAATGCATGCATGCGTGAATGCGAATCGAGTTGTTATAAGTTATTACGGGGCGCAGAATCAGCAAAGACGGTGAATAAATAAAGTCAGGTTTGTTGGGACCTGGAAATTACCATAAAATATTCGCAGTGAAAAAGAAACGACTGAAAGATTTAACAGTTGTTTCTTTGCCTACTGACTTGAAGTTATTTAACTCCTTCTTTCCTATTATGACTTCAAATTTACAGCAACACCAGTTTATTGAAGAAGAAAGTAAGTATATCTCATAAGACAAATACAATAAGTAACTAAGTTTGCAATAACAATTTCTTTTCACCTGGTAAAAATGCACATTTTAATAAGATTTTGTTTCAATCGCTTTGAAAACAATTTAGTATAACAAATCCGGGTCTATTATCAAACAAAAGCCCTCAGTCCTATTTGAACGAATTGTGTCTTTGTGCTATACTGAGTACGTCACGCGTGGAATTCCCATCGTCACTTTCAACTACGGAACGTGGCTCGACGGAGCGAAGCACTTGCAGTTCAAACAATTAGCGTTGTTTATGAACGATCTGTATTCCATCGGTGTGTGATGCCGGAACTTGATCAAGTCAAATACATCGCCTTACCAAAGTTGGGCTGACTAATTGGTGTGAGGATTGAGAGTGAAACGTAAGCTTCGAGTATACCGTCAAACTGTCATAGGTTGGGAGTGCACACAAATGCTTGTGTAAGCTCGGTATACTTTGCACTTACAATTGTGCCTGACGCGACCCCGCGACCACGTCAGCTTAACCCCACTTACCCTCGGCTGCACAAGCACACAAGGATTTAAAGATCTTTTCCTTATCGCACACGTAAGCCTTCGCTGCCGGTACCTTGCGGCGTATGAAATTTTTCAACCCCGCGTTTTCGTCGCGCTTATCAATCATCCGCGCAACGAGTAATGAGACATTTCGCAGTCGCGAAATGAGCGACCCTCGTGATAAACTGTGCCCATTTATCTACTTGCTCGAAATTTACGTTGCGCTCGGCTTTACATTCGCTTAGTCGATCGCCTATTCCCAGATTAATTGAACTTTATTTCATCTTTTATTCCCATTCGTCGTATCCTATCTATCATTCCACTTCTTTCAATTCCAATCATATTTCGCCCCATCGAAAACTCGACTCTTGAAAAAAAAGTAAAAATAAGTAATACTCTCAAAATGAAATAGAAAATATGAATTGTTCGATGAGGCATTCGTGTACATTTCCGTCTCTGTTTTTAATGAACTTAATATTTGCCCAGACCAACCGATTACTTAACAGACAGTTTTGTAAAGTTGCAACTCGTGAGATACTTTAATTAGACTGTTTACTGGAGCAAAAGTGCATATTCAATAGTTCCAATCGATAGCAATCGAAGAAATGAAAATGATCAAACGAGTTCAGAAAAGTAACGTGTCTGAAATGGAACGAGACATTTTACGTTTGACAGGAGACGTTAATTTGACGACGGAAAACAGTCTCAAATGCCAGCGAGAAATGTTTGACGCGCCTAAATTAATTCGCAAGAATAATACACTGCGAACTATCATTCGAAAATTTATCGAGACATTTATTTCAAATTCATTCATCAAAATGAAATGTTTGTCCCGTCGAGAACTAAACATGGCGCGCCGTGATTCAATAACTATGATTGCAATTGTTGTTTTATGGTTCATTAAAGTGAATTATTGCAATTTTATTTTGTGAGAATAATATGAATTTGTTTTCGCTGACAAATTGAATGTCTTGTGAAAAAAATTTGAATTAAGAAAAGTACATTCGTCAAAAAGTTGACTTTTCGAATACAACTTTTGTATCAAGAATTAGTTAAAAATAATACTCCTATTAAAAAAGTAAATTCAAAAATCGTTAATACAAATTGTAATGATCAAAAAAAACTTAATTGTTTCGATGGAATAAATTGATTTTACAAAATGAACAATAATGAATTCAGTGTTTACCCATGCTGCTCGATTCAGGATGGATAAAAAAATAGTTGAAGACTTTTAGCAGATATTCATGTGAATAGTGCTCATGAATATTCATTTTATCAATCAAACATTCTCCGTCGATTTCGAATTCTGAAAAAATGCATACTGAACAAGTTAATACAGCGATAAATTTCGAATGAAAATTGAAAAATAAATTTCATTGTAGGCGGTACATCTGAATATGAATAAAAGCGACAGTTTTTTAATCGCCAACTTAGAGTATGACCATTGGATTTGATAGAATAGGAATAAGCAAATATCGTCGCATTCCCTTAGTGCCATTGTATTTCTAGAATGAAAAAGAGTAGGGCTTAATCAGTTTGTCGATAGGCAAATTGGCTTAGAGGCACCGACCGATGGTTTGTACAGGTAAACCGGCCAACTGTTCAAGTGACTTGCAATCAGTGCACCAGGTCGTCGGGGCTAATCGTGAGCATCTCAAACTGGCGGGAACCGGGCGGGATACCGAATCCCAAGATTCGGACAAAGGTGCGGTCCGATCGTTCGCGCACATCGATTTTTCTCGCACTCGTGATACTTCAATCTTCAAAATCGTCGACGCTGAAAAGTCGTCAAGGTAGAATGTGCAGTTGATCGGTGAGTTTCATTTTAAGAATAAAAACAATCCAATTTTATAATCTAAAAAAGATTCCAAACTTTTTGATGCAAAATAATTTCACAACTATTTTTCAATCTTTAACGAAAAGGGAATTTATAAATAATTAATTGAACCTTTTTTCTTCATTGAATTGTTAAAAATACAATGAAAAATCAATATAAAATAGATTGAAAGCTGGATTTGTAAAAATAAATGCGTTGTTCGGTATTAGTTTCTTGATAGAAACTCTTCATTCAAAACAGTTATATAGGGTTTCCGCGTAGATCGTTTAAATAGGGTCTCGTGACACAATTGTACGATCAACCTCAGTTCTCGTGGAAATCTGATTCTTTTGTTGATTTGTCTCTATTTGCTTTTTTGTTTTGTTTTGTTTTTTTTCTGTTTATTTTAATATTTTGTTGATACTGCACTTTGACGATGCAATTACACGTTGAACTGAAAAATAAGTCAGTTATAAGTTTGCATAAATTGCATATTATTTAAAATTAATTACATATGAACTGTACTTGCATATGAAAATTTTCAAAAATGTTTACCAATTAAATTTATATTTGAATAAATGAATATAACTAAATTTTGTATATGTATCTGCGATAACTTAATAATACGTCATATATGAATGAAAATAAATTTTAATCGTCTTCAATAAATTAGCAACTTAAATATATATATTAACTCTATAATAGTTCGATACTACTATCTATCGTATGATTCATTTTACACAGAATAAGATGTTATAAGAATCAAAGTTGTCAGTTCTATTTATATCTCGAGTTAAAGTCTTTAAACTTGAATTACACTTAAAAAATAGTTCAGAGTTAATGTTCAATTTAATATAACACGTGTGAAGCTTGATTAAATTTAAAATGATAACCTAATTTTTATTTCATTCCACATAGGTTTCCACGCAACAAAATTGTTATTACAAGTTGAAATCTATATTGGGAAATAATATCCAAACAAATTAAGATAAATTTCATTAAAATGACCGCCCAAGGGTGAATTTCAATGTATTCATCACAAAAAAGTGTATGTAGAATCAGGCGGGGTAAAAATGATCAATATTTAATGACGTTCAACAATTTTTTAACCTTTTTTTTGTATTTAACTTCCACAGTTAACTTACCATTCAGGTTTTTTTTTTTTTTTTTTTTAATTTTACCGATGATAAAATAATTCAAGCTGATTATTTTTACCCCGTCTCACCCTATAAATTTTTTTAGGTATGAGGAAACACTCTCTGGTGATTCTATGCTGCTATCTATATACTCTTTTCGATATGGCGGCCTTACATTTCTCGTAAGTATCGTTTTAAAATGCAATAAATCTTATTGACATTAGCGAAGTCTTCCTTATGAGGGAAAGTTCACTAAACTGCCCTTTATCCTGCTCACTAAAAAGATGATATGCTTTTTATTAAAATGTGATTAATTTAATAATTAAGTACGATCGAATAGAATCGCAATGAAAATCGCTGTTACTCCTCCTTTATCTCGTAATGTTCGAGTTTCAGCGAGAAAGTATGCGAGGCTGTTCTATCCACGGAGGTCGAGGGGTGGCATTTTAAGGTCGATAGTCTATTGACGCGTGCTATTCGACTTTCGGCAAGAAAACGTGGGTACCGGTTTTTTCCAAAAATCGAAAGGTAACAACGGCACACACGCACTTTTTCACGCCAAAAGCTCATTGCACGAACAATTTTTTCGTTTTTTCCATCAGCAAAGAAGTACGCGTACCTGTTTTCTGCGGAGGTCGAATGACGTTTTGCAATTGGAAGTACGTGTACGGGCTGAATTTTTTTTGCCTACATTTTGTCAATGCAACGGTGTGTCAAACTTTTGTTTGATCTCGGGCACGTCGAAAAATTTGATCGTACGCATATTTCTTTTTGTCAAACAAGCTTTAGTTGTTAGTTTTTTCGGTGTTCTGGTTTGTATTTGTATGAGTTTTATGATTGATTTTCTATTTTGTTATTGTCGTATCTTATGCGTTTAATATGTCACGAGAAAACAGCATATTAAAATAGGTTGTACTAGACGGAAGAACTTAAGGGTATGCACAACATGCAGTCTTATTATGGCTTCGGATGTATTGCTGTTTCATCGAAATTCGTCTGATCTGTAACTTTAATAAACT
Organism: Trissolcus brochymenae; assembly: GCA_030523145.1. NCBI lineage: Eukaryota > Metazoa > Arthropoda > Insecta > Hymenoptera > Scelionidae > Trissolcus > Trissolcus brochymenae. The sequence continues at coordinate 7,809 of JAQQRF010000162.1, forward strand.
TTTATTTTTTCTTTATAATTAGAAATTTGTAATTTTCATATTAAATTTATACTTCATTTTTATATTTAATTTCACCAAATTATTCAATACTCGAAAAAGTAAACTTAAACATGCAATCTTAAGCCAGTGTTGATAAGCTAATCGTCGCATTTGATGTTTATGATTGATAGTGAAAAAGTTAGTTTTGTTGATTTTAAAAGCGAGAGAAAAGCGTGTGTTTGGGTTGGTTGACTGTCGCACACGAGGAAACCGTGACATTAGTTGGCGGAAGTGTCGCTGACAGAGAATCCTTGGTCGCGAACGAAAGTTGCACCTTGCCAAGCTAAGCGCTGCTACTGTTCTGGCTTATCGTTTGCAGAGACATGGACCTCGAGGAGTACGGTAGGAAGGAAACGTCCCTGTCGTTGAGGGATATTCTGCCGCTGAACCCAAAGCAGTATGACAAGCACAGAGCACCCAAGTTCTTGGGGCAACCGACCATCGTTTATTTTCACGTAACAGTGCTTAGCATCGATTCGATAAACGAAGAGTCCATGGTGCGTTAATGATTCAGTTACAAATTTGTTCATACTACTACTCATAATTTTCTGCTTATGCTTCACTAATTTGAAAAAAAATAATAAAAATTAAAAAGAAACAACGTTTTTAATTTTTTTAGTATCCATTGATTTTTATATATACAATGTTTTAACAGAATGACAATTATTTTGGTTCGCAGACGTACGTTGCGGATATATTTCTGGCGCAAAGCTGGCGTGATTCTCGATTAAGGTTACCGGAAAATATGTCAGAGGAATATAGAATTCTCGATGTCGATTGGTTGCACAATATATGGAGACCAGATTGCTTCTTCAAGAATGCAAAAAAGGTCACATTCCACGAGATGTCAATACCGAATCACTATCTCTGGCTATATCACGACAAAACTCTTCTGTACATGTCAAAGTAAGATACACCATACTCAAAAAACCATAAGTATTTTGAAAAAAATTCCAACAAATGTTTACAACGAAATGAAAATTGTTCAAATTTCAGATTGACGCTTGTACTATCATGTGCAATGAAATTTGAATCATACCCTCACGATACCCAGATTTGCTCAATGATGATCGAAAGCCGTGAGTATTTTTAGCCGTTAAAACAAATTGTGACAGCTTGGGTAAATGTGATACTTAAATAACTTTGCTATCCATATACACCCCGATTGCCTTCCTATATTGCAGCATAAAAGTTTGTTAAATATTTTTGTTTTACAGTTTCACACACGACACAAGATCTAGTATTCATATGGAATATGACGGATCCTCTGGTGGTCAATCCTGAAATTGAACTACCTCAGCTAGACATTTCGAACAACTACACTACAGACTGTACCATCGAATACTCGACAGGAAATTTCACGTGTATACAGATAGTCTTCAATTTACGTCGAAGATTAGGATATCATCTGTTTCACACATACATACCTTCAGCTCTGATTGTCGTCATGTCGTGGATCGCATTCTGGATCAAACCCGAAGCTATACCTGCCCGTGTCACATTAGGAGTAACATCCCTTCTCACGTTAGGTATGTATTTTATTTATTTTTATTTTCATATTCATATTTCCGAAATTGAAATTAACAAATATTCAATCTCTGAAGCTAACTTTACAACAATCGTAAAAATGTTTCGTACAATAATTAAAGATCAAGCTAATGATGTCAGTAGTTTATTTTTATTTCAGTCAGATATCAACGACTCGACGATTTTTTAACGCTGGATATTGATTTTCAGCCACTCAAAATACACAATCTCAGCAGTCACTGCCTCCAGTTTCTTACGTGAAAGCCATTGACATATGGATGTCTTCTTGCAGTGTCTTCGTATTTTTATCACTGATGGAATTCGCTGTGGTAAATAATTATATGGGTCCAGTCGCAACAAAAGCTATGAAAGGATACTCCGATGAAGATCTCAGAGAAGAAATTGATGATTTTAAGGTGACTGTTAAAATTAACCAATCTTTACATTGCAAAGATGATAATTATAATTTTGATACGATATCGGTATTGTAATTTTCATGTTCGTTTCTTTGTCTTTAATTTTTCTTTCAAATTTTTGAAATCAGTTTTTACTTATTAAGGGAGCAAAGTCGTGTTAAATAGGCACTAAATTAAAACGCTCTTTCGATTTCCGGCGAGTATTAATTGAAACTTAATTTTTTTATACAGACTCCGATGAGACCCGATTCTGAAAGAAACAGAAGTCCTCAGCGAATGTCGACGGTGCAATACGACACTTGCTGCAATGGTAGAGCAACTGCAATTTACATCGACAAACTATCAAGATTCTTCTTTCCGTTCTCATTTTTTATTCTGAACGTCGCCTATTGGAGTACTTTTCTGTGACGTGCGACATTACAAAATACAAATTTAAAAAACATGTACAATAAACATTTATCACGGTTGTTACTACAATCATATAACTAACCGCAAATCATCGAGATGGTAACTTATTTTTCATGCGTGTACGATTTGTAAGAATGAAAAGCATGAAACAACAATTAAAAACGACTAGAAAATTATATCACGGACATAATGGAATTAAGACTGTAGTTGACAAAATAATCTGAAAACACTGTTTTTCAGATCCATTGTATTGAATTTTTAATAATAAAGAGCGTCATTTTATCTGATCGTTTGCGATTTATGTGTCATTCGTTCCAAGTCGATGAATCGAACAAGTTATTTTAAATTGATGAAATTTTCTGTCGAGATCCTTGCCTCTTAGGGACGGGTTTTATACTCGCGAATTTAATCGGCCAGGAAAATGCAGAACATTGCCATTCGTTAAATGCAGTTGTATGGGACGGGTAAAGGAATTGTAATTGCGTGAACCGCTATTAACAAAATGTATTTCGTTTATCGTACACCATAGAATCCAGCTGTGAGTATCAACAGGATGCATTGTTGCTTTTATGTATCTCTCCGTTATCGACGAAGAACTTTTTATGGGTCTTAGCTAATGTTGCGACGAAGAGTAAGACAGTACATAAAATAAACTGCAGACATGAAATGACCAATTTACTCAGTAGGACTATAGTAAAATTAAACTTTTTAATATCCGAAGACTTGTTGTGTAAATTTTAATTTCACTCACAAGACGTGATTTTAGTTGATTATTCGTTTAAAAACATTGCTTGTTAAAAAATGTAATAAGTACAAAAATGAACGATTGTGTTGAATAATCTATCGACTAAACTGTCCGGATGCGATTGGTTTTTTGTCACACAAACATTGTCCTAGTTTCAGTTTTATTTTAGCTTTTACAGTTCAGTTTAAATAACATTGAATTCTTAAAAAAAATGTATAATAAAAAACTGTACGGTTGTTTTGAACAGTGTATTGAATAAGCTGAACGGATATTATTGTTACATATTCATATTGCTTCAATTTTAGTTCTGATTAAAATTTGACAAGAATATATTTTCTTGCAAAATTCGATAAGTGAATTATAAAGAATAGAATTTCACTTACCTTAGATTAAAGCTTGATGGACGGGATATATTTAAAATTGTATAAAAATAATCGAAAATAAATGAAAAAAAGAAGCTGATCGTAAATAAATATTCGTAAACGAAATATCTCAGCAAATTTATGAACTAAGAGATTGAGGAAAATAAATTGGAAAGCCATTGGTAAACGTGAATAAAGACAGTACTTTATTTTTATATATATTTTTTCTTTCGGTTCGTATATAATAATAAATATAATTTCAATAATAATCTAAGTGTGGTTTCATTTACGTGCATTTCTAGCATCCAATCTCCAGCACTGATTGACCTTCAATCGACATAGCCTTTCATACCAAACAGAAATATCACTTCTGAGAGTTCCCTGCGAAAACTTGTTCAGCAAAATAATCTCTCCTATGTAGTCTTTCAATCGAAGCTCAAGATATATTAATTTATGAAGGGGTGACTTCGCGAAGTCCGATTATAATCAAAATATTTGTTATGGCGAATAGTCAAAGAGAATACAAAATTGAATTATCAAACGAGAGATAAAATTATTAAACATTTCAAGGGCCTTTCGCCATATCAAATATCTCAGTCAAACTCACGAGTTTTCTCATGCAACCTTACGCAATAAAATTTCTTTGCTTAACTATTTACATTTATTAAATCTTAAGTGACCATAATTATGTACCTTATTACCATTTTCTTTGCCCATTAAAATATACACTCGAATGTACAGGTCGAATTTGATTTCATAAAAAAATGGATAAAGTGAATGTCCCATTTTTTCACCAGTTGTTGAACTTATCAGTCAAGTATTATCGCTCATTCTCAAAAACTAAATTAAAAATGAATTTTTATTTTCGGACGAGTCGCTTTATTTGTCCTTCGCAAGAAGAGCGAGAAGAATTGACTTTACATATCAATAATAAATTTTGCAAGTTTGTAACATGTGATTCGAGGTTTCTGCAAGAATCTGAACGACCGTGTGCTTTCTTACTTTACGCTTTGTATCTTGGAATAATGTCAAGAGACACGCCGGTGCGCTGCGTCTAGTAAAAAGTAAAGAAAGGTCTTTCAATACAACCGGATAGCACAGTGGAACACGATCATTGGTAGCAATGAAGTCGAAATAACGGAAACTTTAGACTCAAGTGTATTCTTATTTGTTGTCCCCTCCCTCTCACACCCTCGATGCATTTTTCTTTTTGCAATAACATTTTTCTTAAGTTATTAAAAACATGATCCTAACAGCTATCGTATAATAATACTCTTGGCACAATCGATAACCTATTAATATCCACTCCTTATAAATACGGAAAATACTGACGATCAAAGTGGCATCAATTTGCGAATGAATTTATTTTCATTTTTTTGTAATTATATTTTTTGTTCATTTTTATTCGTTTGTACAAGACTGATAAATGACACCTGGAATTAAGGTGAGAGTCACCCAACTGCTACATTCAGATTGTACGACAACATCGATTTAGTTTTTTATTTGCTTCAAAGTTGGATTAATTGAGATAAATTTGTTGCTTTATTCTCCAATATGGATTTATTATTAGAAAAATATATTCTACGATCAGTTTTCCATTTCGTTCAATAAAAGAAGATTAAAGTTTATCGGGCACATTAATTTGGTCGATTTTCCCAACTATTTGCCAATAATTAGAATCGACATTTCTTAATTTATCATGTACCAATAATTTAAGCATTGTCAATTGTATTCCTATAATATCATCTTTGAGCATAAAGTTTCTACCTTTCCAACGGCTGATAACGGTTATCAGCAGATAATATTGATTTTATGGGGAAACGAATGAAAACATTTTCAACTACGGTATATAAATAAAGGTGTGTAGCAATTTCGGTTATCGTGCAAAAAAAATTAGTTCGTTTTTGTTTATGAGTATAGTTTGCAAAACCGAGAGACTTCCGCCGTGAAATAATTCGCAGTCTTGAGATCCGCAAGTCGGTATTGGAAATCGCGGTGGCAGGAATCCCGGTTATCTACGCCCGATAAGCGCCGTACCCTCGTTCGATAAGAGCTTACGTTTGAACCGCACTTCAATGAAACAGACAACACTGATTACTGACAAGTATTTAATTTCGATTAAATACAAATAATTCGATGAGTTTCAATTACACATAACGACGATATGACATTCGAAATAACCATTATTATAAATCATCATTTTGAACAACATAATTCAATCTAAACAATCATCTGATAAATTCATCTTTTGAAACACACATCCTGTTTCTTTCTGCTAAAGACAGATCTTGAATTATTTGAAAAACGTCTCTCAGCGAAAAGTCTTAAGCCATCTCCGATTGTCAAAGGCTAAAACCGCACACTAGTTTCCAACTCCGGGTAATTCGTAATCTTTCAGATCCACTTTTGACAGTGGGATTCGGCAAAATGTTAATCTTACGTTTACAATGAGATACTTGTTTATTTTCATTGGCAGTTTATTAGTGAATTGAAAGACTCGTTGAACTGTGTCTTTGTTTTGCGTCCGAACGCGTAGAAACATTTGTTGCTAAGAAACGTATGTTTTCAACAAACTCGATTCGGACAAAGATTATTGAGAATTGGCATTGTCGCTCTTCTTGCAATGAAAAATGAGCAAACTTGTTTCCACTCCTTCCCCTTAGAACTTTCTTTCTGTTTTAACATTTGGTTCATGCGATTTATTATACACAACTTCTGTGGGCGTCACGACGTTCGGTTTAAATCAAGTGAATCTATGTCCGCGAAATTCTTGTCAAATCGAACCCAAGTGTTCACACGAAAAATCGTCATTCGTATGAAGTGTACTTTACAACTGTGTTTTTGCTTCTTTGTTGTTTCTATTTGTTTTGATAATTTTTCCAAAATTGTTTTAAGCCATTAAACATCAACGTTCACAGAGTTGAAGGCTAATTATTATACTCGCTACTGTTTAGCTAGAAAGTTAAGACTGTTTCGTTGGATTTGCTGACGGCGAGGTGTCTAAAATAATCATTATAATTACAATAGCTGGAGCACTTTTACGTTGTATTGTAAAAATTTTCCCCATTGTGAAATCGCTAGATCCCTTTCTCGCGGTCTTTTTGTCATCCATTCGTCTCTCGTGTCCTTACACCGAAAACTAGACTAACTTTCGTTTTCTTCTTGAATTCGATAATTTGCTCGCCGACAATTTTTTCGGGAGGATGGAATAATAATAAAACAAGTCGCCCACAATCTAGTTTCAAAGACAATTCTATACGTATGTAGTTCTCTCGTTTACATGTTCGAACAGGACGTATACTTTCATAATTCAGTTTCATTAGAACTCATACAGGAATGTTGAACAGTCGCAACGGATAGTTTCAATTTTGCAAAATCATCATGTTCTGCAAGACTGGAATTCTGTGCGACGAAAACACAAAATAAGAAATGAGATTTTCATCGAAGGAAAAAGCACTTGGCCATCGATACTTGCACTATCGTTCAACTTTTACTTACAACGTATAAAGAAAGTTTTCATGGAAAATCTCATTTCGTCAGCTTCTATCTTTTTAACATGTTTTATTTTTCGTTTGGTGAAAATGAGATATGCTAAATCATTAGAAGACTGTACAATTCTTTTTCAACAGATGTCGTAACTGAAAAACGTAACAATCATTAGAATCCATTATTTTCGCTTTTTGGCTCTGTACTGTTCGTCGTTGCGTTCTTTTTCGCAGCGTAAGACTATTCGAAAATATAAAACTTTGTATTTTTTTTCTTTTTTTTACTTTTTGTGAGCTTGAAAAATATACGTAGATAACGTTACATAGTTTCGCGTGAGGTATTTAACATAAATGGAAGTTACTTCATAAAGGGAGCTTAATGAGGTATTCGAGAGAGTAACAGTTGTTATAACAATTTGAGTAGTCAACGATTCATTATTTATCCAGTACATTTCTCATTTATCACCGGGTAATTATCTACACTGTTCACCAAATATGATTTACATCACGTAAATTCAAAATTATTCTACTTTTGATTAAAACTAATATCGCTAGAGTTATTTTATCTCTCTATGTATAAACAGGCGATGAACTGTCAATAGTTACGAACGCCAAAGTTTGAAACTTGGTTGATTACATTATTTGATTAAATGATGTTCATGAACAACTTTCCACCATACTCGTTTTTATTAAACTGTTTTTTAACAAAAATAAGAACAATAAGAAAATACGTCGAACAATTTTCTAATTTGAATTTTCAGGATTATAATAGACAGAAATTGATGAATTTCGATGATCAAACTTGCACTCCAAAACAACTCTTTGAAATTAATCATAAAGAGCATTAATTATTGTCTTTGATATAAACCAAGCGACCTTCGTAACTAGGTTCAGTCCAATGATGAGAAATACTAAATTTCATAGTTTGTTTGTTTGTTTTTGTTTGTTTTTTTTTTTTTTTTTTTTTTTTTTTTTTTTTTTTTTTTTTTTTTAGTGAATAATGCATGTTTAAAGTTGCATACTCGAACTATAAGCTAAATGATCGAATCTTTCAATTACATATTTACAACTCGAGGTGCGAACATATTCGACCAGTCTGATCGGGCGACAATTCCTTGAAGAAATTTGCACAATCTGATATACCTACATTTTTTGACACAATTCTGCGAAAACACACATGCCATCACTTTGAACTTTGTATAATTCTTTTTTTCTCTCGCTCTTCGCTTATCTGTACTCAATCACGAAAAAAGTATTTTTCATATCATCGACTTTTCGCAATAGTATATCCGAAGTGATTCATAGAACAGTATGTTTCTTCGCATGAACACTGTACAGCTTTAAGTATTTAGCCGCGACGACTTTTTAAAAGATTCCTTTTTAGTTCAGAAATTCGGTGTTCTGGTAGAAAAATGTTAGCCAAAGGCAACATCGCCCATCACTGACATTTCTCGTAGATAACTATTCACTCGCGTAATAGGTTTCTGTCACTTGCATATTTGATAGAACATAAAAAAGGATCATGAAACTTAAAAGAAAAAGGATTTTCAGTTTTTTATATCCTAGGTTAATTTGGTTTTAACAATTTTTGTATACGAATCTTCAAATCTTATGCAATTGTCAGAATTTCGAACCTGTAAAAACTTGAGTGCGCTATTTGTAAGCTCACTGTTCCACAACCTGCACACTTGGAGCGATCTAGAATTGCCTCTTATCGCGCAAAACGAGATGTTGATTTTTTACACACATTTACACGCACATAAAGTACAAAATGTATTTGGTTTTTGTTGTTCCATTGACAAATTTAGACTTTGAAATTTGATTCGATGAAACATTATATAAATGGACTGAAAATAAATTTGCTTACAATTCTAATCAGTGATTGGCTAAAATGTATATGACACATCGTGAATCATTTCTTAGTTTTTGGAAATGGTGTTCACGAACAAATTTGGAATTATTCTTAATATTCACACATTTAGATCACTTCGGCAATCTACTTAAAACATCCGAAATTCCAAAGCTTTTGGGAAATTTAGGAACATTTCTTCACTCTACATACATTTATTATTTCTTGAAAATAATGCCGTAGACAAATTGCAGTTTTATTTCACAAATTGATTTCTGGTTTTTTTTAAAATTTTGGTTCCTTCTAGTTCATTAGAAGTATAATTACAATTACCAGGTTTGCACAGATTTCAACAATGAATTTACAAATTTATTTTTCAAAAAATTTTATTAATTTTTCAATATATTGGGAATTAAAAATTCATGATTTGGCAGAGGAAATCAATCGATAAGTATTAAACGATTTGTTAAATATTGACTGAATTTTAGTATAACTAATTAATTTGATTTGTTTTTTTTCAACACAAAAGTCCAACATTAAATGTTGAAAAACTGCGTAAGAGTCATAAAATTGAAGGATTATTTACAAGTCAGAGTGCACGTTTTCATTTTGACTTTTTTTACATATAATAATTTATTATGTCGTTGATACCCTAGCTTGCACAACAACCATGGTTCGATGCGACACACTTATAAGTTAGTTAAAAAAAATCCCAGATTAAGTTAGTTGCCAGAATTAAGCCTGTCATAATGTTTCGGAAAATTTCGCAATGTTTTCGAGTCTGACTAAATCTGGTATTTTCTCCTAGATCAGTTAGTGCAACTTCACGCAAGAATAATCCTACTGTCGCGTACGTGCGCGAAGTTATGAAAGAACGAGGGCATATCTTAATTAAGTATAAAGGTACGTCGGGCAACTTTTTTACCAGAGTTCAGTATCTGCTTGAAAGGCCCCACAAAAGAGCACTGAGAAAATGATTCATTGACATATATTGACTCGGAAACAAATTGAATTTGCTTACGTTCTATCCAATATTTCCAACATAATTTTATTTTTGAAACACGAATTTTTAAGATCAATCAAATGAACAACACAAACTGAAAAATAAACAAAAAGAAGATAATGAAAACTTATTGGACAAGATTTGCAGCCAAAATGAAAACATCTGTTGGACATTTACGTCAAGTTTATAAATTTTCAACAAGTAACAGTAGTCTCTTTTTTAAACCCCATCGAGATATCATAGATTCCATAAATCATTTTCTTTTTTAGTAATTCTTAGATTAAGGCAGAAATATTTAATCTATCTAAAAAATCGAAAAATATATAACATGACTAAGATTACAGATTGAATTGATTGAAAACTCACTGAAACACTTGATATTCTTACGTCAATAATATTAATACTGCAACTAGCATAATTTTTAAACATAATATCACAGGATCCTCCTTTATCGTAATGACAATCGTTAAATGTATACTTTTGAAACTATCATAAAATAACAAATAGTTTCAACCTGGATAATTTGATATAAACATTTGACAACCATTTTGGTCATTAACGCATCCACATTTATAAAAGTAGAAGATTTACATAGTCATAACAGTTTAACTTGGCAATGAGTAGGATAGATAACATAGAATCACAACTGGATATAAAAACGACAATAACAACGTTCATTAGAATTTATAGAATCCATGAATCTCGACGCTCCATCTTTGACGTTATTTTCTCTTACGTTTGATCATCATTTCACTGAAACGAACATTGAATCTTTTTTCAGTGCACGAACTCCAGAAGAGTCATTTGTCTCTAGAAATCTCTCACTCATTTTCCACCCTGATGACCACGATTGTACAACAATTATGTGATTATCATAGTAACAGAATGGATTACTGCAGAACTTGTTTCAGTTGCGAGTCTCGCACTTTGGAAATGTGTAATTACACTAAATAGAAAACAATTGAACCTAGCAGGAGAAAAAAAAACATTGTTTTTTTTTCTAATCATTATAAATTATATATCTCAACCAAAAAATATAACTGCATAATAATTGTACAATCTTTGCATACATTTTCTTAATTACAATTTGACGAGTTACGCTAAGTCAAATGGAGATTCAGATTTGTACAGTAATGGGTATTCGATGAACATTATTTTTACACGATTTTGTATTTTTTTTTGTTTTGTTTTATTCTGTACAAATTGGCTGTCAGGGTACTCAGTCATTGCAATTTAAATGTACCTCTTATTTCACGCTCACAATCTATCGAAGTATACATATAAAACTAACCAATATGTCTAACCTGCGTTCTCGTTACTTGCAATTGAATTTCATTCAACGACTTTGGGTCCCGCGTCGTCTGCGATGACAAATCCGGCTTAGCGAGAGAGAAAAAGAGAGCGTTCGAGTTCTCTTGTAGAAGGGCGATGTTGCGAGCCGACAAACCCCGCGAATTCTTTTGAAGAATCGATGACGGCTCGTTGTAGACTATTGGAACGCCGATTCAATCCTTACACACTTGGCACACGATGTTTCTGACTCGCTCTTCGTAACTGCAAATAAGACAATGCATGTTCTTTTCTGCCGGGCATGACAACTCTCTTGTGCTCGATCGCTCTCAACGAATCACTCGAGCCGTTTACAACTACCTCTTAATTTCAATAAAACGACTTTTTTTCTTTTCTTTTCACCAAATTTTTCGATATTACATTTTTGAGTCCATTTTTGTTTTCAACTTTTGCACTCTGTGTATTTTTGTTGGATTCTTTGTCAGCTCATTCGTTTATGTCGCGTGAATCCAAAACTGAATTCTCGACCATAAACAAACGAGAGCCCACGGATGATTTATGGACGAAACAGCTTGTACAAGGTATATTGTATCCTCTTCCAAGATGAATTTCGTATGACCGATGCTCGGGACGAAAGATGTGACGAGAATGCGAAATCAAAACAGAAAAGGAAATTGAGAGTTTGGTGTAAGTAAAGAATAATAATGTGCGGTGTGCCGTTTAGTATAAGCGTTAATTTTTATTCGCCGGATCGAAGCAACGTTTTGTTTTCAACCAGAGTCCCATTAATTTGGCGAATGTTTGCTCGGCGCGTTGCATCGATTCGGTTAGAAAGCCACAGTCCGACTATTCGTCCGGGTTGATCCCACGGAACAAAAGACATCTGATAAATGGTACTTGCTATCGCGACTGACTTTGCGTGGATTCTATTTCATTGCAGTCCTGGTCTCGAAATGTTAATACGTCTTCGACCTCATTCTGCAAGTGCATTTCTATCAAAAGGCACTCGAGTAAAGCGTCAAAAGCGTGCTCCCTCTGAAATTCGAGCAACGCGCTTTAGCGTTTAATTATTGACGATCTCCATTTCGCCAAGACCTCTTCACCAAGATTCTACAGTACATGCGTCATCAGTTAAAGAGCTGTACAGGCGCAGACCACATCGTCACGTTTCACTTGACATTGTTTTGTACTCATTTCAGGTTGGTTAACCCGAAAGTCGATCGACGTCAGCGATTCTGATCGCTAAACCGGATACCGAAATAGACCGTCTCGAAGAAGATCGTTCGAGCGTGACTCGCGGGGTAAAACAATTGTCGAATCAGGAGTCCCAAAGAATAACATTTGATGAGAATCAAGCAGCGATTTTGCCACTTCCGTTGGAAGAATTCAATACATCGTTTGGGATGATTTGGATTTAGTTTCGAAAATCGGTTTTAGAGATGTTTCAAATACACTTTGAGGTTTAAAGAACATTTTGCTTATCAAATGGAGAAACTGGCGAAACGAAACGAGGAACTGTTTTACCAGCCGAGCGCAAATATTAAATGCGATCTGGTTTGCACTTACAATTAATGTACTCTCTGAACTTGAGTAAGTGAAATTTCAACTTTTTGTAAAAAGTGAAATACAATCTTAATGTTTTGAAGTAAATTTTCAATTGTTTTGAGTAAATCTTCATTCACAATGAGTGAACAATCACTTGCAAACAATGCAGTACTCCACTTTTTGCAAAGTGAAAATTTTCACTTGTTAAAATTTCTACGCATGACATCAAGTGCTGCTCAATTCAGACAAACAGACAAAATGCACCTTGAAAATGAAGTCTCCGAGTCGATAAAAGTTTCTTCAAGAATCAAAGTCCTAAAACAACTGCCTACATTTGCAACACCCGATCCATGTGTTATGGTGCATTTTGTATTTTATTTGTCACGAGCATTCTCAATTAGAATCAAAAATGCACAAATCGTTGGATAAAAATGTTTTGTTCCGCATGCAAATTGTTTCCTACTGTAGATAACTTTCTACTGTTAGTAATATACTTTGCGAGGTAGAATAGAGCAAGAAATTCGATTCACGATATACACACCCGTTATGCATTCATCAAAAATAAAATACCCAAGCAGTCGTGCAAAAAAACTTGTCATTATTCATTGTTTTTAGTAATTGAAAAACGAAGAAGAAAAAAATTGTTAGTGCCTTTGAGAAGCATGTTCATTTTTGAAATCCCTGGCGTACCTTCAGTGGGTAAAATTAGTTGCAGCTCGAGTGATCCGGAAGCCCGACCAAACATGATTCGCACTTCTGATTAGTTTGCTTTCGTATCGAAGAGCGAGGAAGCGACGAGCAAGTGGGTCGCTTGGATGTTCAATCCCTGCCTTTCCCTCTGTTACTATCATGCGACCGGTTATCGATAAGAAGGTCTCGGGGTTCGATACGAACACAAGCCAATGTTTATTTTATTTTTTTTTATTTTTTTTTTTAATATCAATGTTGGTATCTCACCGTAAAAAAGGCTAAGCTAGCCGGTCGTAATACTTTTCTGAGCGAGCAGACAAGGACGGTGGTTGTGGGTAGTCTTAGCGGATTGGTGAATTGGTCTCTTGGTTCGAACATCAAGCAGTTTCCGAAACCGAATCTGGTGGCTGTCCACCGGAACTGGTCATGACAGGCGTGGTGGTGGTGATAGTGGTAGTAGTGGTGGTAGTTGTGATGGGAACCGGAAGTGGCCCAAGGGCCTGCATGTCGTATGTGTGGGAACTGCGCTTCTTTAGGTCCTGGAACAATTTGTTTTGGACATATTTCAGTCGTCTCGACTCTTCTAGAAGCTACGGCTCAATATCTATGTTTCATTTTTTTTCAACTATCGTTTTGAAAAATCTGATTCAATCAGATTTTTTTTCCTTCTAAATCAATATACCCCTTTTTATATTCTAAATTAAGTTACAGTTATCCGAACGATTACTTTTTTTCTCGTGTATCCGGAATAGCGTATCGAAATTTCCTACACCATTCACGAGATTGATCCCGATTTTTCAACTGAAACATTAATTCGCCCGATTGGGAGTCCGAATCCAGACCGCTGATCTGAGATCAATTTGCAATTTCGTGAAACGTACGTTGTAAGCATCTATTACCGCAGCTGAATTTTATTCAAGGGATCATGAATTGGACGTTATTAATCTACGAGCTTTCCCAGGAAACGTTTATTTGCATTTTTATGCAATCTTTTTTCATTTGTACAATCTTTTGTAATTATTATGTAAAGTGCAAATGTATGTGCTGCTGCCATACTTTTGGTGTCGTCTTTTGATACGCCATTCCGATATACAAAAACGTATAATAACAAGAACCAGAAAAAAAAAAAACAGATTTCGAATGTCACAAATGTGAAAAAGTCCATGTGTCAAGTGTGAAAAGTAATTAATTAAATTTCAACTTGTTTCATTTTATTTGATTCATTTTCATTTCGAAAACTGTTTTTGTTTGATCAATAAAATCAATTAATCAGTAAATATCGAAAGCTAGAAGTAAAAACAATCACTTGTTGTAGAGCGCATCATGCATGCGGAGCTAGAAACGTGTAAACATTTAGTAATAATAAGTAATGAAAAAAATGGATACTATCGTACAGCGCATGCTCTATTGTCTAAAGTATCAGACTATGTTTATAGACAACCTAGATTAAACTACAACAAAAACAACATCCCAGAACAATATTGATTACTCTAATTAAGTGACTGTACACAGGACCATAGAAAACATGCGAAATTTGAGTAGCAAAAAATAAAAATTGGCAATAATAATTAAAACAAAATAAAAAACAGTGCTTCCAAAAATTGTTTCTAATTAAAATTGTCTAACGAACTGATACCGAGCTATGTCTCGGAACAAAAAGCTGTCTGTTTTTCATCTAAACCTACCAGTAACCACGATTAAACTTGTAATCTGAACAAAACCAAAAGCCGATTTTCGTACGACTTTACTCTTCAGCTCCTTCGTTTAACTTGAATTCACATCAAGTTTGCGCGAAGAAGCTTTGTGGTTTCGGTGCCATTTCTCATTTATTGATTCGCGGGCCGTTTTTATTGTTGACCTACAACTACGTCAATTAAAGTATAACAAGGTTCAAAGACGACCTCTCACATGAAAGTTCTATCGTGTCCTCTGCATGGCTGCTTCCTAAGTTTCTAAAAGCTGCATGAAAAATGCAACAAATTTGTCGCCGTCTTGCTAAGCTTGGAAAAGCAGATCCATGATTGACTATACCGAATCCGGAAGTACAGAAATCAGCCGACGAGTCGGTGATCGAGCATGCTGTAAGAGGAAATGTCACGAAGTATGCAGAAGAAAAAAAAAGTATAATTTCAACGCCACGGAAATTGCAGTTGCAATTGCAGTGAAAACGGGCAAAAGAGATAGAG
The DNA here is from genome assembly GCA_030523145.1 of Trissolcus brochymenae. Classification (NCBI taxonomy): domain Eukaryota; kingdom Metazoa; phylum Arthropoda; class Insecta; order Hymenoptera; family Scelionidae; genus Trissolcus; species Trissolcus brochymenae. Next base: position 23,354 of record JAQQRF010000162.1, read on the forward strand.
GACGAGTGTAAAAAAAGTGGCATTCCATTTTGTGTGGCGCTGCGGGCTCGTGTCCCAAATCGTTTGGAAACTTTGTTGTTCTAATCGCCAGCTCACATAGTAGAGAAGACAAAAGAAAACAACACAAGGAAGAAACGGCCATATCACGTATGATCAAAAATTTTTGGTTATCGAAAATTGAAAAAGCAATTGAACGGTGCAATCGAAATAATCGCTGCGTTGAAACGAACAAGCGAGAGAGGCTTACAGAGAATTTATAACTGTTCTGACAAGTCTTTTTATTTGAATTTTGTCGTTTCACTTTAGCATTAATTCAACTAAATTCCATTATTTTCTCCCTCTCTCGTTTTTTCTCCAATTTTCAAAGCAATTTTCTATCGAATCCTCTAAATTCTAACCTTTTAATCGACTATGACTAAATCATGTCTCAGAGTGTACAAAAAGTGGTCATCAGAGTTTCTCTCGATGCGGCATGCAACTTTTTTTAACTTATTTTACACTATTCTTTCCCAATTACTACGAGATAAAGGGTAAAAATATTTGCAACTGTTAGCGCGAAGCAAATCCGCGTGCTCGAATGGTCTTAATTGTAAAAACACTTGTACCCAGTAAACACAATTTTGCTTTTACGCGCGGTTGTTGTAAGCTCGTACCGAACAAAAAAAGTTTAGCGCCAATCGAGAAAAACTGTTGCAAAACTCAACTCAGACTGAGCAAGTGTAAAAGAGAAAGGAGTAACATTAACGAAGCGAAGACAATAAAAAATGTAAATGTTAAAAAAGCCAGGCGAAGCAGCGGTTGTTTCATGTGACAGAGAGACAGTGTACTGGCGAATCGCGCAAAAAGAGAGACGAATCAATCATTTTTGGTCCCTCGCGTGGTCTCTATCGTCCCTTTCGCTATCGTCTCGCGAACTCTTTTTTTGCACAATCATAAGTCCGATTTGTTTGTTTTGTTCACATGTCACATCATCATAGTTAAACGCACGATTTTTACCTTTTGTCTTACTTCTATACGATCGCCATACACGAGCACCACTCTATCCTTGTTCTCGTTTGACGTGAGCTGATATGATAAACTCTGTTGTCAAGACAATTATTTTCATCGTGATTCACCATTCATTCGTTTTTTTTTTTTTTATTTCGTTTCATTCAAACATATTTCATTTCGCATAGCGATTGGCAATCCGCATTTTTCCGTCACAGATAAAATGGTCCAGTGTCGCAGCCAGGATGCACAGCGTTGATATCAGCATGGTAAAAGCAGCCAAGGTCGTCGTGGTTGGTCGTTGGTCGTCACGGAAATAAGGAAATAGAAGAATTTGATTGGTTTATAGAAAGACGATAGCAGTGGTGATTAAAAATTGTTTTTTTGTTCTCTTTTTTTTGTTATATTTATTTTTCATATGTTTTACTTTTTGGTTCGAATCGTTCACGTGTGTTTGTCTTGTCTCTCGCACACACGCATACGTTCTCTGTCTGGATTAATTTTTACGTATTCGACTGGGTCGTCTGTTTGGGGCGATCGTTCGCTTTGTCCATCTCCTCGGGTTAATTAAGTGTACCGGTTCAGGCACTACGTGTGCTTCTGTATTATTTTTAAAACGAGGCCTCGACAAGATATGTACCGTCCACCCCTGTTTGACCCCCCGGAGCCCCTGAAGTCTGGGCCCTCGTTGCTGGGATGTACTGACTGTACGCCTGCTGAAATCCACATCACAAGCACACACTACATTGTTGCACGCCAGGCTGGCCTATCCTAACTCTTTTCTAGAACATAGTCTAGTGCAGTCTGGCATAATGATCAATCAATCTCTAATATCTTATCATCTATTCTTTCTCCTTGCTCGTCATCGACAGGTCAAGTGAATGGGGAGTAGGTGAATTTCCCCTAAGCAAACAAATGATCTTAGATGTGCCAGAAAGGAAGTCGCCTAATTGTAAATCATACGGTTTCTTTTTACAAGAAATGGTTTGATCATAATATTTTTTAACAAATTATATATTGATCACATACTGATAAAAATCATACTGACGTCATTTCTGACAGAATTTAAAATTTAATTTTGAAATCAACTAAAACTACTTGGAAATCATTTTAATATTTGGTGTATCAAGATCAAAGATTTGCGAATGACTAATGTACGAGAACTTAAGGAATCTAAATTTTTGGTCAAGTGCATCGAACGGCTTTATTTTCGATAGACTAATAATTATGATTCTTGAAACAAACTAAAAGAACTTTTCATTCAACTCTTATCCTCCCAGTTGATCGAACTAGTTGCAAACTCTTCGATTCGAGAGAAAACTACCGGATTTATTTTAAACTAAAGTTTTGTTTGTGAAAATGGGCAAGGCGATTCGTGGAAAAATAACCTTTTACCGATAGGGCTTGTGAAAAACTACAAATCTGACCCTCCGTAATTGATTTTGCAACAATTTTATAGATTTCCTTGTTTCAATCTTCGTGTCAACTTACAGGGGGACTGCAGATTTTGTTCGCTCATTAAAAACGTTTGTATTGATTTTTTTTACTGAGCAAAGGCCGGCATTAGCAAGCTAACGGATGCGCCGGGCGGCAAATTATTCACAGGCAAGCCTCGAATTAATGAATCAAAAGCCCAAGTGTTTGCTGAAAAGTTCCTCCTTTTTTGTGCTAAACTTTTCTTTCCAACCGAATCTATGCACTTGAATCTCCAATAGTCTTGGGAAAGAAAAAAAAAACAGAAACGAAAAATGAGTTAATAAAAAAATCTTATCCAACACTTCCGCAACGTTTGTCATTCACAATTTTTTTTTTGCATGTTGGCCGTTTGATAAAAAAAAGTGCAGAAAACATCGGTGGTCTTGGACTCAACCCGTCGATGAATCGAGCTTACTTCTCATCCCAGACAATCTTACGTTTGTCCATTAATCCTATTCGAACTTCTCGACTATTGTTACGTTCCTTCAATATCGCCTTCAGTTCTCATTGTTGCGTCATTAATTTATCGACGAGCTCGCAAAATTAACTCGAAATCGGATTTAAAATAACAAAAACGGGAACATCTCATTTCAAAATGTTCGAGCAAAAGAAATAAAACCGAAGTAAATACTGCAAAAACCGTCCCGAGAATATACTAAACAAACTTGTGAAACAATCGAAGAAGTGAAGGCAAAGATAAATAGCATCGCAAATTTTTTAATCTTCCGTTGAATCGATATTTTGAATTCAAGTTACGATGCTATTTGAACGTACAGGTTGTGCCAACCTTACATTATTAATCAGGAATAAAAAAGTTCCAAGGAATTGTACACAAAAAACCTTCTAAAAAATTTTGGCACACCTGTCTTGATCATTAGATGCCAGTGCTAATCACACTTTGAAAAAATAGAACTATCTAAAAAATGAAATAGAATCTGGTTTATGCGATGATTCGAGGAACTAAAAACTAAGTAACTAACATATTTCTATATGATACCTTGGTAATGTACATACAGGGACACTGAAAAATACATAGAGTGCCTTGGTCTACTGACTGAATTGAAAAGGAACAAAAGAAAAAAAATCATAGGTGGTCTTCGATTGCGCATCTCGTGTTATAAATAACTCTTCACCGAGGAGAAATGCACGTATGGCGAGCATGGGCAGATGGCGCTATCGATTGCGGATGATCGGATGTGGCGATTTCAATTGATCTTCACAGGGCACTGATGTCTCCCGTCGGTCAGTGTTTGAATGTGCATGACAATGAAACGTAGTCCCGACCCGCACTATTTTTCCCCGGTGTTTCTTCTTTATTAACACTCGGCGCATCTGCACGTGACGCTAAGTGCGACATATATATTTATGGGGTGCTTATATACAAGATAATTTACCCTAGCCAGTTACTTGGCCAACACGAGTGGATTTCCTACTACACGAAGGATAACACAACGAGTAATTCGTTTCTTTGACTTTTTTGTTCTCTTCTACGCAAACAGCAAGACACCAAACGATATCGGCCAGTCGATATTTATGACCTTCGTTTATTTTATAATTGGACCTAACTCTTGTTTTTATTTTTTTTTCATTTCTTTCTTTTTTTAAAGGGGCAGTCTAGTAAATAGTTCCTGAAAATTTTTCTATATTTGCAATTTTTATTATTACTCCAACAGGTCTTTTTATGTCGGGTATTATTTCACTAAATAAATGACGCACAATACTTCAAAGAAACTTCTTTTTATTCAACTGAATGTTTTATAGACTCATATAAAATAATAAAACTAAAAATATTTAATTTGAATGCTAATTGTCATTTATTCAGCAAAATAATAAATAACATTTCCTTTCTTGCTGTCTGCTTAGATTGAGGCTTAGACTCAACAGAAGGAAATTACAGATAGAATTGAAACTGACAATTGAGAAAGCATTGGTATTGTTTAAGTTCTTCCGGAGAACATTATGCTGCTTAGCAAACCTATAAGGGCTACAACAGCAAATTCTCGATACTGGATCAATGATAAGAGGGTTGATACAGCTTTTTAGGCGGATACTTAAGATTCAATTCTGTCTTGCCTGGCTCATCTGAAGTGGATGCTCCGCCACAGTCACCTTCTGTTCCTCCGGCTATGCATTATTCATAAAAGGCAACTAATGTTACATAATGATAACATTCTAGGAGACCTGCTCTTCTTTGACCCCTGACCTCAACACCCACGTTTCTTTCACCCCTCTTTCCCCGTTATAAATTAGAAGAACGAAAAAAGGTTTCCATCTCTCATCTGACCCATTTCTACGTTTTTATTATTAACTGTTAAACTCATTGTCTGAAAATTGGTAGTCACTAATTTTGTCCACGACTACTATAACTGTCATTGACTGTATTGCAATTAGAATGTTCGAGTAACTTGGTTTGTTAGTCGCTTGTGTGGTTGCTTGAACCCTTGTTCGTTCGTCTTGAGTGTGTCTGATTATTCTTAATTTTAATTTTTTTTTTTGTAATTTCATGTCCGGATTCGAATTTGATTGACTGAAACTTCGTCGCATCCCGTGAACTATCCGTCTTTAACGCTAAACACCGCTGGATCTTCGCAGTGACGTCGAGGCGTAGTAATGAAAATTTGTCATCGATCGTTTTAATCACTCGCATTTACGTATTTATGTACGCGACGTTGAACAAATCGATCCCGCGATGCATAAACGAAACGCCTCGGCATCTAAGTATCATCGGCAAAAATAAATTAACCAGTTGGTATTCGCTCATCTCGTCGTTCGTACGTGAACTCTTGGTGCTCGCGGATAATTGAGAGGAAATTCGTGTTTGTCAGCAAACTCGTTTTCATTATTTCTCAAGCCCCTCGTCTGTAACAACTTTTTTTTTTCTTTTTTCCTGTCAACCTGCGTCATCGTTCCACGGCCATTTTTCAACTTAATTTCCGCGAACAGGTAGAATCGTGAAATTGCAGTCTCAAAACAACCACCCCGACTGAGGTTTCTTGTTTAAACTTTTCAAACTGGTAGTCGATGAGAAACGTTTGCAAATCAAGCACAAGATGCGCCCTGATTTCTGCCAACTTGAACTTTCCAACTGCGCGATACGTTATCTAATTGATAAAGCACACGTTTTCTTTTTTTAATTGAATGTTCGTCGGTCGGAGTTTACTTTCGGACTTTTTTTTCTTGCCTTTTGTGATTTTAGCTGCGAGTCCCAAAGGATAAATAACACGAGGCAACTCTGCCTGGAGCGAGTATATCCAAGCGCAGAATTTATTTCGCGTGATTAATATATTAAGAGGATCGCACGACACTGTGGCAGTTAATCACGGATGAATAAACGGCTATATTTTTTACCACGGAATTGATGTTTCATCTGTATGAACGTTGATGAACGTAATGCTTACAACGATAGCGATCTTCGTGGTGAGAATTTTTATAAACGTAATGGGAAATAGAAGAAAAAAGTTTCACGTGGTTGAAAACTGTGAGAATCATCGTTCTGATGAGTTTTATAGTTATTTTTGTAACTTCGAAAATAAAGTATGGATAATGATGCTATTAATGAGAATTTCATTCTTTTCTCCGAGTTAATCAGAGCGGAAAATTTGTCTATCGCAAAATCTCAATTACAAAAGTTAAATTCAAAGGTATTGCAGAGCGAATATTAAAATCGAGATGATCGTGGTTGTGTCCAACCGATAAAAGTGTTTATTCAAATTTAGTAAAGTGAACTTGTTGGCAAATTTAAATCTAAAAAAAGGTACACAACCACAAGCGTACAGGAAATAAAATCAAAGTGTGCCGTGTGAAGAATTGACGATTTCTAGAGATCAATGTTATTAGATGGTATATCATCGCTCTCGATTACATGATAATTCCTCAGGGATCCGGAATTGATCCGGGAGTTGATCGTTTGATTCGGTTGGAATAATTCACGCCGACGATGATTGCCGAATGACCGTCACTCCGATGATTACATGTCAATTGTCACGCCGATGAATTATTATTCTCTGTAGAAGGATGCGTAATTTCCTAGCCGCAGGAGAAAGATGATTAAGTATTTTAAATGTCCGTCGTGCTTGGATGTGTCACGACAATGTCGGAATTCACGAAATAACCTGCAGAAATATTTAATCAGCGAGTCATTTTATTATTATTTGTATCGCCTAGCCCGACGAACGTTATTTCAATCGCAAAATTTATATCAATTACTAAAGCGTGCGACATTTTGCAGTGTTGTCGCGTGATCATTGGTGCAGTGAAAATATCGTGCATTGATTTTCAATACTTTTGTCATTTCCAGTTTTTTCTTTTTTTGTATAAAAAATAGTTTATTTACAATTTGTGTACTACAACGTTTTATATTCTTTTTTTTCAATTTCATAACCATGCACCGACTGAATTACGTTCGTGAACGAAATTTGATTTAATTACGCACGATTGAACAAAACGGAAAACTGATAAAAGTGAAATGGAATTCAGTTGGGATTGTTGCCGTCAATTATTTACAATCTGTACTTAAATCACTATCAACAGCGAGCAAAAAAAATTGTGCCATTTGCAGTTGATTTGTGTATATACGTTATTAATTTTTTTTCTTCTCCCCCTCGACGACTTTTATAACTATTTATGCTCGGTCTTATGTGCCTTTTGTTTCCCAATCAATTAATAAGACTTGTGGAGTTTTCGTTTTGTGTTGTACTTTTAGTGCCGAAAAGTTCAACAATTGCAATGAAAGCGTAAGTGCGTTTATTTTTCTCGCTCGTGGAATGTTTCAAGTACTTTATTTCAACAGCGTGCACCTGATCGCTTAAGCCAACAACTGGTTGTTGACGGTAAACCTGTTAATAGAAGTTGCGGCTGTTTAAACGCATCCATCAATTGAAAAAAGGAGGAAAAATAAATATACCGAGCGCGCTTATATGTTTTACATTTGCCTCAGAGCCAACGACCATTTTACACAATTTCACTCGATGACTTTTGTTTGTAATTTACTTTACATCAAAATTATCAATTGTAAAAAGATTTGAGCTCGAGATTGATATTTCAAATGTTTATATATAATTCCTATAGACCGTTTTTTGAACATGGCCAAAGTTTAACTTTTCAATACACAAAACTAGTGCCATTCTGCAGTGCAAGTTTTTTTTTGTGAAATTCGTGATTCGTGCACGACGAGTACCGAACGGAACTTTCCAATCCTGGCCGCGGGGCTTGGTTTCGGCGTCAAAGTCAATTTTCCAGCACCGATTGACGTTTACCCTTATAACCTTTTTCGTTTTCCCCTTCTCAATATTGTGATATGTGCGTCACTTTACTCATCACAAAAAGTGCATATTTAGCAAGCTTCAAAAAAAAAAAGACAAAAAGTCTGCCCTCATTCAAAATTCGCCCGTCAATAATTGCCAACGAGATGCTAAACGACGGAACGTTTTCACGCGGAAATGAAAAGTTTTCGACGTTTAAAACTCTGACCCAACGGTCCACCCGCTTTCCGGTCCAAACTGGAGCGCGACCATCATTTCCGTAGCACTTCGATCGGTTCTTGAAAGGACGCTGCAAACAATAAATGGCAACTATAAAAAGCCGATGTGATGACCAAGATAATGGAGTTTCGATGGTTTTTCGTTCGTTCGCGAATTGCCTGCCATTTGTCTTTTCTAATTTTTGGTCATTCATGTCGGTTCGCGAAAAGAACTGCGCAGATTGCGTGGAAATTTCATTTACGAGGCCAAACTGAACAAATATAAATTATTTCATCGATATCCGAAATCTGCCGAATTCATCATCCAAACGTTATTCCAGCATCCGGTCGTCAAAGAATTTTAAAGGAAAAATTAATGACAAAACAAAATGTAAAATAACAAAAAACAATAAAAATCTGTTCAAATATATATTTTTTTTTCAAATATAAATTTAAATTGTTCAAATACAAATAGTCGTTAATTTTAGAACATTTGCTTAATTTTGATTCGCCCATAAATTGTTCCGTTGTTCCATAAATTTGGAAATCATTTTGAAATTTCTTGTACCGATGAATTCAAGTTAATTAATGATAAATAATAACTGCAATTACAGTGATTTTCATGATTTATCCATCTGAGTTTATACACCAAGCCATAATTTATTGCTGAAAGTTTTACAGTGAAATTTGTATTCGTAAGAAAAACTGAATAATTTATTGTTTTCATGAACTTCTTTTTTTTCATCCAAGAAATTAATTGGAAACATTGCATAAATTTGATAAAAAATTATAATCGTTTATTTGCACAAAAATAAAAATGCAGATGCGGACAATTTGAATTATTAATGCAATTGATTGAGCATTCAGTTGCAAAGGGACACAAAACAAAAAAGAAATCATTTTCATATATACAATGCAATTTTTTTATACATCTAAAACTGATTATAAGCGTATATTTATTGTTAATTCATTTCTTTCATTTGCAAGAGAATCGACTGATAAATAAGCTTTTTCCAATCAAAAACTCATTGACTCTATAAACCATTTGGTTTTAATTTGCTACAATTTTTAAATTTGAAATATACATAATTAAAACGAAAAAAACAATGACAAATTTGGAGAAAAAAGGCATAATTTTTGGCACATTTACTAAGAACTTATTCAAACCGCTTTTTGAACCAGTGATAAATCGAAGTTCAAATTTGCCATAAAATATTCAGATCCGATCGATGAGCTAATTTTATTTACGACCAAATTTTTCTGATCTAAAACGTGTTACCGCCCGCCGAGTGCACTCGTAGCGACTTATTGCAGCTTCTTGAGGAACAAGAAAATGAAACTCAAATATCGACACATTTCGGTGTCCCCTCCACGTAGATCAAACGCACGCCCGCACCCTTTTTCATTCGTACCGAATTTATTTACACGATCAATAACAAATTCACGACGTTTAAAACGCGATGCATCTCCGACGGCAGCGGGTCAATCAAGTTGCCTCGCTAAAGTCGCCGATAAAATTCAACTGGACATAGGCCACTTGGATTATATTTACAATCGAGTATATAACACCGAAGCTAAAAGTGATCCTTGAAAATAATTCTTTAACCATCCACGGGTCACTGTTCATATCCTTATTTTTATTCCACGAGGCCGCTATTCTACTTTAAAATCAATTTAAAAACTTAGTTTAATCGCGATTTAATCTAACACGCTACTTGTCTTTATTTTTTTATCACTTAATCGCTACCCCCTCATGATAATTAACGTCAGTTCAGTCGCCTAAGGATGACGTAAAATCCGGCAACAGTCGTTTTAATTGGTCTTCTTGTTTGTTTTTCTCGTCACGTGCGTTTTAACGATTACTCCTAAATCCCACGATTGCAGTATGAAAATTTACCCTGTGGTCTGTGTACGCTCCAAAAAACCAATCTATCTTAGGGTTAATATAATAACGAATCAGACTCTGTATTTGGAGACAAAATAACTGTTCGGTAGACTTATCATCGGCATTAAAAAATTCAAAAATAAATCTAAGGCTTTCTAAAATTCCACAATTTTAAAATTGGCACAATTTTGTCACCGCTACTTTTAGGAGACTAAAGATCCCGTAGCCTGTTTTTTGGCAAGCTTAAAAAATTCCACAGTAACAAACCGTTCTACTCGACAAACATCAATGATTAAATAAACAAAACAATATCAACGTACTTTGGCAACCTCCTGATTGTAAAACGTTTGTTTGAAGCTCCCTGAACAAGTAGGCCAACCCTTCCATTGTCGAGCTTTCGCGACCGCGCGCGTATCACGCTTAATAACATCATCTTCACCCAATCACTTCCTCCCTGAAATGATCTACTAATATTGGATATTCTTCGCGACGATAACATTTTTCACTTTATTGCCGACGCGTTTAAAAAATCAGTTTTATCCGTTCCAGTTTATTGAGACACGTTTTTTTTGCAATGTTTTAACATTGACTAACGACAAATTGTTTCTTCCTCGATAAGATTGTTCAACTCAATTTGCATAAGAATATTGCAGTCGTTTCACAGAAATTATGGAAATTGGTCAGCAATATGATTCAACATTTTTTTTACCCTGATTGTTTTCCATTTTCTATTTTAGTATGAACATTCAGATTTGCGATGGAAGAACAATTCTCAATCTTCTTATGCAACTTAAAATCCGACACTTGGTTAAAAATTCAGTCCCTTCAACTAGGCGAGGTCAATGAAACTTGTCGGTTCTCTCGCAAAGTTTTTCAAATTCTCTTTTGTCTGCAAGGTTGAAACCCATGAATAGGTTTGATTTTGGGGAGGTCTCGATCCAGTGAACTTGAAAGAAACCCATGACTTCACTCACGAATCTCCAACTCTGCCAGCGAGCATTAGATTAGAGATTAATTAGCAAGACGAAGTTTCCGGCTTAATTGGCTATCAGTTTTAATGTATATTCTTAAGAATTCTCGCACCTTTCATTCCCTGTTAAACAGTCCAATAAATGTAATTAATTCGTGCTTGATTGGGGAGATGATATATATTTTTTTGGTTCATCCGAAACAATTGATTACAGGCAATCAAATTGATGCAAGACCTGATTAAATTACTCATCGATAAAAATATATTAAACAATTCATTCTTCAAACAAGCAATTTAGCGACAAAATTAGCTTCGAGCATTTTCACAAATTCTGAAACATGATCTCGTTTGGCAGTTTGTTCGAAATTCGTGGCGATCCGACTGAAAGTCCGGGATTATTTCAAAACATAATCAGAAACTTTGCGAGTGATGATAGCAAGTTTTAGAAAATTAAAAAAAAACGGATCAGAAAAGAAAATTAAAAGTCGCCCTGAAAGTGTCGGTTTGAAGCGATAAACGTGAATGAAAAGTGTCATCGTCAGGGAAATGTGGCGGGCTCAGACGCAAGTCTCGTTATACGGGCTGGATGATGTTTGTCGTTGGCGCTCGTGATCATCTCCTGGGACGTTAAACGCGACGTTCGGTACCGCCGTCGGGTCGGCATTTTGCGGATGGTATTGCGAGTGGCCCTGAGAAGGACCGATTGTCTGCGAGTGATGTGAATGACAAGAAGAGGGCGGACCCTCGCTGATGGATGTCGTCGAAGCGAGGATGTGCCGACCGCGTACCTGATATCGCTGGGGATAGCAACGACCGCAACAGGACTGCAGTAAACCGCCTCGTGAAGCGGTGCTGTGGGCCGGTGATGTCAACGGCGACGGTGACCCAGGCCTCTTTGGTGCCCCGTTGAATGGCACGTCCATTTCCACGAATTCCCTGTCCTGTAACATCCAACAACAATTATGTATTAGAATTGTTCAACTCTATGATTTTTCTTTCACTAGCCCTCATAAAAATTGTTACACTTTGTTTTAAAGTCATAAATTTGTATTACGGAAAATTTATGTTTAGTATCATGTAGTGCTTCATGCGTTCTAGTACGTTCAGTTTTTCAATCGTACAATTTTTTTCTGAAAATTTCCCTCACTACGTAATAACATATACGGATTATAGATAACACATCGTGATCTAGTACGATCCGAGCATATCTACTAACATAGCCCGATATTGAAGATTTGTTTTTTGTTATTGCTATTTTTTATGATCCGTCAGGATACCAACAACAATGCTCAGGTTTTTCAGCTTTAAATAATATTAGTCGATATTTTTCGATTTATTATCAACTTTTTCTTTATTGTCATCGTAAAATGTTGTTATAAACATTATTTATTATTTACTGTAATCATAACTATACGTTTCACTTATCCAGGACAGTAACTTTTTTATGATGCCAGTTATCGCGAAACCTACATCGATATCATCGATATTAACCAGCGTTCCTATGACACAAATCCAAACAAATTAATCGGCTCATAAATCTTATCTTAATTTGACTTTTCCAACCATCCCAGAACATAATCTATGAAAAAAGTGGCAACGAAATCAAGCCACTCTGAAGCTTCTAAAAAAAGGAAGAAAAAAAGTGTACCTACGTTATTAGAAAACAAGCCATCATGTTTTACAAGAACGTCCTAATTTATAACTCATCCCGATAAAAAAATTAAATTTGTCCGCGTGTTCCTTTGACATGGAGCACATGCTATTTCAAGCGCGTCTGAAGAAGCTTCTGACAAATCTTGCAGTAATTTTTCAAGCTCACTTATCTTGGTCCATACGCCCGGATGTTTGTACGTTTTAGCAGAGCCTCCGACGACCAACATCAATTAAATCTGATTTTTCGGCTCTCCTTACTCTCATTATACGGTAAGAAAATACTCGTCTCAGTGAATAATTTTGCTTTCAGAAGAATTATGCCAAGCTATAAAGAGTGTTGATTTAAAATAGTCCTACGGGCAAGGAATTCATTGAATCAATCACGGAACTTAAAAATATCCCAAGTTATGGATTATACATACTAAGAATAAAATCGTTGAAAATAAGATGGGGACAAAAATGAAACAAACAAGTGCCACGAATCTGTTTATAAATAAGGGAGCACCTTTTTTTACTTGGCGAACATTAAAAAAGCGTAACCTTGCACTGGTCGATCATTCTGACTATAAATACTCGTGACTGTTTATTAGACTTCGGTGTACAATGTTTTAAGTTTACTTTTTATCATTGAACTGCAGATTTTTATGTTGAAGTAATTGTACACTGCGAGGCTTAATTTATTTATGTGCGAATGGCGACGATGTTGAATTAGTCACACGTACAGTGGCGGCATCGCACGGAAATCGCCGCGCAAACTCAATTCATAGTGGCGAACCACTGGCGCAACCAACCTACAAAGCGCTCAACAAAACGCCTCGGTACAATACGAAAATTTGACGCATGTGACTGTGAAATTTCAGCTGTTGAATAAAGTCACGCGCAATGCCTGATTTCCTGATCAATTGCGAATGCCCGGTTCAACTATTCACATGAGGTCTTTTATTTTTTCTGTAAAATGTTTCGTTCAAAATAAAAATAAAATCAAATGTTCGTGTCTCTTCAATTTTTTACTGTTTTATTTTTTCAAACAATACGTTTTTGTGAGTGGTATATTCATTTCTTATAACCGTTGTCAAAGCGGATTTCACTTTTTTTTATTCTACCATCCATTTAGAACATGAGAATTCTTTCATCAATATTCAACTTTTTATAATTCAAGTAAGTTAAGTAATTTTTATGATTTCTTCAGACTTGTTTAACTAGTGAGTGAAATATATATTTTTTTTGTAACAATGATATTTATATTTTTTTATTTACCTTAGGATCATAAAATATTCACTCAGCCCTTCATAAAAATATTGTGAAAAACTAGTAAATGAAATAATGCTGTGGTTTATTTCACAAGCTTTCTTTTTGACGACGCAGTAGAGGTTATAAAATCAACATTGTGTCAACTCACTAATGAAATATCAAAATTAATAAAAATGTGAAACTGAGTGAAAACATGAATTCACCGAAAATTATTAAATATTCGCATTATTTCATGGTCTCATTAAAAGTTGTTTATAATTCAAGTAGTTATTACATTAAACGATCGTGCTATATATCTCCGTCGCCACGCAAATGAGTACGCACATGTTCTATTAGTACCTGCTCATCTACACGTAAGCAACGAGTCGTAAATCAATTTAATGCGGCGTTCATTAAGATTTATTTATAATTATTATTTTTAATACTCGACATGGAATTTAATTGAATTTCACAGGTTCAAATACAAGTGCAAAGCAACGTTTTGGTTGCTCAAAATTCAACCCCATTTACAAAGTCGACACGGCATATAAAAAAAGCGCATAAAAATATACATCATTTATCGGACAGTATTTGTCTTTACATCGGCGTCTACTATATTTTTTATTTCTTTTTTTTTTTTGTTTGGATGGTGCTTTTTATTTCTAACGCTGCACGAGATACTGAGCGTTAAAACCAAAATCAGCGAGCGCGTCGGCGTAGCCGTAAAATTGAGAACCGACAGTGCGAAAAAAGCGTGACTTTTTACACCACACTTTTTCACAGCTATGAGAATTCAAATGAATTTTTTTTTTTTTTTTTGTAAAATAAAAATGAAAGTTAAAATACAACGGCAAAGCAATTTGAAATTGTAATTAGTTTAGACTTCAGTGATAGCGGACCTAATTTGGCGATTCAATTATTCTACATTATTAATGGAAATACGACGTAAATAAAACATAATGTATTGATTATATAAATTGAAATCAATTACTGGTTATTAAATTTAACAAATTTCGTTAGATTGAAACGTTCCTGAATTACCTCAATGACCCCGATACTTGCAATGTGAAACAATTTCGATGTTTTCATATTTTTATTCTGTTTTCGACGATCACTGGCAAAAAATAATTCCAGAAATGGGATATTTTTAATCCATCAAAATACAAACAACGACCGGGATATGACAATTTTGAATGGACGATAACTGTCTTTCAGTTTTATAAATTTTGTTTCCATTGTACCGTGAAACTGGGCATGGAGAAAGTAAACGGAGTTTAAATAATAGTACAAAATTCAGAATTTCAATCTTGTGATGCATATTTACTTTTTTATAAACAAATACGATCGTTGTATCTCACAATGCCAAAAGGGATATGAAGATTAAGATATATTTTTGGCTGATTAAACGCACTTCCATTTCACGTATTAGAAATTAAAATACCAGACATTTTTCGGTGTATTATTATTTTATCAGAAATTTTTTGCCGAAAATAATATTACGTAATAATTTGCTCTGAGCGCAATGTTCGAATTAAAAACATACATATGTGAAGCACGTAAACAGAAAATGGGTTATTGATTACAAATTGCTAGAGATAAATTGATCTCGAAAATGGGACACCAAATTGTTGATTTAAATGCAAAAAAGTGATTTTTCGCCATGTTTACTAATATATCGCATTTGATATCAGAAACTCAATTGCTATCACAGGAGCCATTGCAATGAACATATTTACGTGAATCAATTAAGTTATTATGACTGCTATAACACTCAACTCTGCGCACAGATTGCACAGTGCATTCTCGCATTTAAACGTCAAAACAGATAACGTTTGATATAATTTACAAATCCTGTGTGGCACTTTACGAGAACTCGAAACCAGACGTTTTTTATGAACCCTGCTCGGTTGTTTTGCATAAAAAACTATTGTTGTTTTGAGTCTTCAAAATGTTTTAAAACAGAACAATCGTGTTAAAATCTTTCAGAGATGTTTCACAATTAAACGATTTTCTATCATAAAAACTTATGAGAATAAGAGATTAATTAAATCATTGTTATTTATCGGTTACACAATAGTTTATTTTTTCACTATTAATCAAATGGAATAATTGATTAATAATAATTACTTATCTATGATGTCGTGATATAAAAAACTTGACAGTAAAACGTCTGCAAATGTTGATAAAGCGAGAAAAAAAAATGTTTTAAATTAAAATAATATTTGTTTGCAGTGATATGGAGCAAATTCAAATGAAGAGGTCGTAGGTGCCAAAATCTTTGGAAAATTTTCATAAATTTGAATACGATTCAGTGATTATTAACATGGCTTCCAATGAAAACCAATTTTCCGTGCATACAAACATTGAAATAATCTTTCACAGCCGACTGAAATTGTATTGTGCGAATTTAAATAAAACTTGGCTGCGAACTTTTGATCGTTCGTGCTCTTAATTGGTTCTCAGCGTTTCATCGTTGAGGCGCAAGTTTGTTATATCAGATCTAATGGTAAGAAATGTTTGTTAAATTGAAAAGAAAATAAAAAAATAAGCTCTACTGTATTTGGCGAAAATTGAAAAATTGATGTGATACTTTTTCTTAAATAAAATACGAATAGGTCTGCACAACCATAATTTTCAATAATTATGGGGAATATTTATGTTCAAGTCGTTGACGTGAAAGAATATACCGAGTTGCTGACTAAAGAACACCACGTTTAACAAAGAGAATATAAGAAACCAATAAGTGGTCTCTTCTTTCATCGTACTTTTGTCACAGTCGCTTGAGCGTTTTCGTATCTGGTTTCATGTCAATAAGGGGTAAAAAAAAGCATCCTACATCTCAAAAATGTTATACACCGACAATCGCTATAAAAATAACGTAATTCAATTTATGCCATTCAATTTCACTTCAATTATTTTCGGTCTCAGTTTGCACCAACAACATTGTTAATCTTAAAATATGTTCAAAATCTATTCAAAATTATTTTGATTTAAAATCAGGTCATACATGAATTTGATAATAGTCAATATACGTATAACAATAATTCGTCGAACTGTGGAACAGCAAGGTCTGATTATTTATACCCATTATGTAGAGTAATTAAATTTGTTTGATAAAAATATCGATCAATAGGAAACAGTCGTTATAATTATCTCCATTAAAGGTACTCATTTTAAGTGAATCGAAAAGTCGCCACCATTGCGAACGGAAAATTATTTCGTGTGCAGAATACATAAACGAAACGTCAACACAACGAATCAAAATCCAAGAGACGTTTTCCACCATTATTACGTCAAAGAATAACATTTTCATTTTCATATTTTTATTTTCAATTCACATCTCTGATATTCCTGTGAATCTTGTTACTTGAAATTGTACGAATTTTCAATACTCAACTTCAACAATAACGTATGTTACTGTACGTTATAAAAAATGTGTATTTCATCAGGCTCAAATAATGAAACGTGAATAAATCAAAGGTGTAATTTACGAGACCGAAAGATGATGTGGAAATGTATGTAGTATATAGGAAGTAATAAAAAAATGTCGGTTGCAGGGACGTCTGGCATGTTCGCATTGAAGTTCGAACGCCGATTAGCACCGGGCACAGATTTTATTCATCAGGCATTATCTGGCGAAGTGTCATGGAATATCGGCTAATGTTCCACGTGTAAATGCTAGGCACAGGGTATGGTAGAGTACAGCTGGTACGAATCGGCACGTAACGACTCTAGTCGCCTGACAAATTGTTAACCTAGAAACGTGCCTGGAAACGACGAGATGACGCAAACAGCCGGAGGCTCGGATTTTCATAGCATTAATAACGATCGGGAGACATGTTAAGATAACAAAACAAAACGCGCAATCTGTTCAGATGACTATTCTTACTTGTCGTTCATTTCTTCTGATTTAACTGATCATTTCGATCTCCAAAGAATTACTGTAAAAAATAAAAATGATAAAAATAGACAAATTTAAACGAATATTAGCACTTTAAGGAAGGCTATATGTAAAGCAGCTTAATGCCAAAACTGATATCATTTCAATATTAGTATTAAGAAAAAGTTACAATAGACAACAATAAACATCAGTACTTAAAGGATTAAAAATGAAAATCACGTTCATCGAGAGACGACAGTTTGATTTCAAAAGACCAATTTTATTTGCACAATTTGCTTTTGTCACATAAAAGTTTAAATCAGAGTCTCGTTGTGTCGGAGTTTCGTAAAAGATAGCGAAACGCTCGTTGGAAATGTTAATGCAATCGCGCGACGGTTAAAATGCAAAACAATCTTGTGCATTTTGAATTTAATGTGCACCTTTCGGACGCCCTCGAATGGAACAAAAACTTGGGTTGTTCTATGGTGTAACAAGATTCCAGCGCATTGTCATCATTTAGAATTAACTTCTACTCGTGAAGACCAAATATATCCCGTGGTATATGCAATTCTTTATGTCAGATTTTCTTGCACATAGAGAGAACAAGAGTGAGTGAAAAAGATTTGATACGACAAATGCAAACAATGTACTCGAGAGTTTTACATATGAAGAGCCCTTGTGAAAAAGAACCAAGGTTTGTTCAGCTCTCGAAAATATTGAATCCAAATACACAAACGAGGGTATGAAAGAAAAAAATTTGCCATAGTAAAATGTTTTGGTTCGGAACTGTGTCGACCTTTTTTCTAGCTCATAATTCAAAGATGAAAAAATAGAAAAACTTGATTTTGACTTTTGATTTTGAAGTGCGAAAGGAAAATAAAAAATAAAAAAAACCAAACAATAAAAAGTCGATGAAACGTTTACACGTGAGAGACAATGTCACACTCTCCTCTTTGCTTCTCAGATAATGCATTTGAGAGTGCAGATTGTTTGTCCGCAGGGATATCGTTTGAGGGACAAAGGCATTGTGCTTGATTGCAAATGACTGGCTAGCATAAGAGCGTAATCCCAAAAAAACGTGGTTGTGTGCGCGTGGATATATTCTTTTTCGCAATTTCGCGGCAAAAACGCAACGAATTACTGTGTGAAAAGGAAAATTGTACAAAGTGCCTTTTCGCCTTTATTACGCTCGCGGCTTTTCAGGACCAACACATAACATGCCGATCCGTTTTTTTTCTTCATCCCGCCGTAACACGTTATCTTTCTTTCCTTAATTGCAACAATCATTTTTGCAAACATTGCGAATATTTGCCCCTTTTTTACAATCGAAAATTATCCAGGATAAAAATGAAACGGCATATTTTTACATGTTCGAATAAAAAAATCAGCAGCCAATGAGAAACGGTTGAAAATTAACGCGATAAAAAAGGGAGGGTTTATTTCGTGGCGTGACATTAGCATAACGAGGACAAACCGATGCTACCCGGGCGAACGTTGGAAAAAGACGGAGCTATCGAAGTCTCTTTATGTATGCATTGGCTGGCGTCCGCGCTATTATGTGTACGTCTCTACGAGCACATCCGTGTACGTGCACACATAACCATGCATATGTATAACTTGCATTTACACGGCTCCTTGATTCTGATATCGGATGGATATGGACGTTTTGTCGACACACAATGTAAAAGGATGAATTTCGAGCATCATCCGCGTCGATCTCTATTTATAAATCAGAAATCGGTTACCACGAAAACCCTGGGCTGTTGGCGAATCCGCCAAACCACGAGCCGTCGTCGGCTGCGCGTTCAAGTTAATTTTCTATTACGAAGTTTCGGGCGGACCAATTAATTGATAACTCCAAGCCGCGGGGCTTTGTTAGATAGTTGTAATTAAAACGCCAAAATAACACGGCAACTTGGTTTAACAGTTTGCGTCAAGGAAGCCTGTCTTCTTTTGGCTGTTAAGCGCGTCCGCTAGGGGCTTTGGATGATTCAGAGTTTTACAGAAATCCAGTTGCAACTTGCGGCACACGATTTGCTTTTGGAACGTGGGCTTCTTAGTGTATCGACTACAATTAGGATATGGACCGCAGGACCAAACTGTTACGATATTATATCGAGAGCTTATATCGAAACACGACCTAGCATCGAGATCAATACTTCGGGTGTTCAGATCAAACTTCATAAAAATAAACAATTTTAGTGTAACGGTGAGACCAAAATTGTTGTTTTCATTTGAACGATTGATTATTTCATTTCATCGAACATTAAATTATTCATTATTCAGTAGATGTTTAGATAGATTCACCTTTTAAACTTTTAACATTCAGTAAAACCGAGTTTCCACAGGTAAGCATGATTTTTATGAGTATTTTTATTAAAAGTCGTGGAGGGTCATATCTCTCGAACACTGTCAACCGATTATATGTCAATTGCAAGTTTCCTGCACGTCAAAATGACAACATAAAATAATATCCAATGCAAGCAAGTGTAAGAAGCACCGATTATATCACAACATGTCTTATAACCGAGTTTCAATATATCTCAAAAACAGATTTTCGCCACTCACTTTGTATCCGACGTATACTCGACAAGATTGTAATAAATTCAGATTGAACTTATAACTTCATCACATGCTATTCACGTGCCATCCAAGTAACAGAAAAATGAACATGGAGTGTATATGTAAATTCTTGTTCAAAAAAACAAGTTGCATTTGAAATGTTCATTTTACATAATTCGACAATTTTTGACGTAAACTTACTGCTGGATGTTTGATACGTTCCATTGTATCTGATTACTTGCAAGTTCATTGAATTTGAAAATCAGGTTACAGGGGAGAACAATGTCATTTTGTATAGAAACGTTATTCGTTGGCAGAAAAAAAAGTTATGAAAAAATCGAAATCTGTTCGTCAGATAGTCGGCGCTCGTATACATGAAGGCTAATCAGCAAAAGTTAGCGGTCTGTTAACTTGCTTATCTATATTACCTCAAAATGATACGAAACTATGAAGCCTGCATAAACAAATGTATGAATTGCGTGATGTCGGTGAATATAGTCTGAGCGCGGGGCTCTCATTGTCATGCATTTATTCGAGTCGGCTCCCTCTCTTGTTTTGAATACCGTTCGATTGAGTCGCGCGATTAATATGTAACAGTCTCCTAATTTTTTATCAGGCCACATTCCGTCGCGTGAAATCATACCACGCGCACTCTCTTTAAATGTGTCGATTGGCATTCTCGTTTTCATCATTCAGCTACCTGTCACAGCACACAATTTTATTCGTGATCCATAAAAAAAAACATCTTTTATAAAAATTCTATAACACATTTTGCGACGCGCTTTTTCGATAGTTAAAAGTTTGTACCCTTTTATGAATTGATATTTAACGGAATCAAAAACAATGTTTTATTTTAAAATAACATTTTTAATTTCAAAACGTTCCATTTTTTATATGACTAGTTTTTTCCAGAGGCTGAGCAACCTACATCTCTAGATTCTACAAATTTATACTTTTAACAAGATAAATTATTGCGAAAATTGTCTAGGGCACAAAAAGCTCTCCCTTAATCAACGGCGTTGTGTTAATTATTATCAACCGTGCGTGTAATATAAATGCGTGATAATGCAACCCGGGTCATAATTGCGAAGCGCAATTTTATTCACCAGTTTGCCTCTATTACAGCATTATTTTCTAACACATACAGAATAGCTCTTAAATCCTCTCCCTGCGTGCGGAGCAGTAAAGTTGCGTTGCAGTTCCGCGTCCCGGAATGACACTGTTGCGGTTTTTAGCTTGCATTATCGTCAGCGTGTTATTCAATTAATCATTACCAGCTTTGCTCCCGTTCCTCCTATTTTACCAAACATTAACTCCGCGCATAAACTCCATTTGCTCGTTAATTAAATCATTCGAACAAACATTATGTCGTGAAATTTCATCAAGCCCTTTGATATTCAATTCAAAAAGAAAAAACCGACTGTTTTTAATTAAAGCGCAATCATTTCTGTTGACTTAATTGCGTACAGCTGCAATAAACGATTGTAACTTTTATGACATTATGTCGCGTGTGTGCTCCCCCGGACCTCCGATGGTTATTGAATTAATTCACATTATTGTGAGCTGTTTGTCATTGATAAACAATTACGCGGGTTACTGTGTAATTTGAAATGTCACCGGGAACATGGATTGAATGTTATAGGCTCGCTTACTCCGAATGGGTATCAGGGGACCGATATATGACCGAATGCGATCCGGCCGATTGATTAATTTTAGCAACTCCTAAGGCTGAGAGTTTCGACCTCTGACAAACGTCGCCAATTTACCGAAGCCAAATGGCGGTGATTTTTTTCCATGTCACTGCGATCTTTCAATGTCCGCGACAGAACTTTTAATTCAATGATCGGGTTATTGAGGAAGAGAAAAAAAAAAACCTTATTCCGGGTGTAGTTTATTTGCGCTCCAGAGGCGCTGCGGTTCAAAACTGTAATTCGATCAAGATATGCGAACGAGCTTTGAAATACTCGAGCTCAGATTAAGATAATGAACAACAATGAGCCTAGCAAAATTAGAACAGATTACAAAGTATATTTATTAATCATAGTTTTCTCTTCTTTTCAACTCTATTACAACTGTTAAATAGGAAACAAGAAATGTATATATATTTTCTAGCGTGATCTAATTCTGGCAGGCAATTGAATTTTATAAAGATTTTCATCAAGATTTTTCAGTTCAAATGAGACATAAATTAGCACCACACGAAAGCACGCCCAAAGCACAGGTGATATAGTCCGTTTATACGAGCCATGTATTACGTTTCAGAGAGATGATGCTGAAACAGTGGCGCACAAAGACCAAACCGTAACCGAATCGTGTACGACCGGTTTCGTCGTACGAGTTCGTCGAATTGGTTGTGTTCAAAGTGGAGAGTGCACAAGAGAAACAGAAAGAGAAAGCTCAACTAAAATGATATACAAGAATTCGCTCGTACCAAATAAATTACCCCGGGCAACTGCGAAAATGGTATCATTTGCAACTCTGTTGACCTGTAGCTGTGCTGTCAGGTGGTGTTAAAGCTCTTGAAGTACATTTTCCTGTGTTGGTCTTGCCGTGTTTCTTGTTTGTCAAGATGTTCAAGCAGAAGAATCACTATCCTCACAGCTAAACCAAATTCTCTTTTTTTTTTTCTTTCAACGACAGAGGGGATGCAGGAAATATTAAAAATTCCATGTTTAAATTTTGAAAATGCAATCCATTCTGTAAATTCGAATGAGTGAAAAATCTGAATGAAAACAAGAATGAAATTTTCATTTTTTACAATGAGTGAACAACTTTTGACTTATTCGAATTGAGAGAGAGTATACACACAGAGATAAGAGCTGATAGTCTAATGGCCGAGTCAGGGAAGTTTATTTCATGGGATGTAATGAAAATTGGCCGAAAGTGGGGTGCAGGAATTTGAAAAGCTATTTCCAACCATTTAGAAGATTCCATACGATGGCTGGTAACCGCGATGTGAAAACAATGGTTCGAACTTCTGAGACGAGATGGAATAAACTGAGTCGATTGACCATCGGCCGAAATGGGCTCAATTAACTTCTAATGCAAGTTCCATCGCTGCGACAGGTGGACTTCACGTTCAGTTGAATTGTAGCTGAAATATTCGAGCTAAGCCTGGCGCCCATTTGGAGCGTCAAATCAGTGTTAATTGTTGTACGTGTAGTATCACTTTTGTGCTCGGCTCTTCTATCTGAAACTGAATAAATGTGGGTAACCTAGTATCCCGTGTATGTGTAAAGCGCGTGGCACTGTGTGCACAGGGTTCGTTGGTACACTTGGGAGCGAGCACACGTACACGCTACAACCCCTCCACCCGACGTATCTGCGCACACAGAGGCTAAATTTAGACGAACGCTCAGGGGGTTTATTCAAATTATCCAACTCGAGGATACTGCATCCGTCGAACCTGTTACGTCAAAGGTTGCTTTCATTGTGTGACAATGTATCGGCATTTGGCTTCGTCTCACGTGTGTCTCCCAATAAACCTGTTTTTTTTTCCTTCATTTGACGCTTGCACTTTTTTTATTTCGTTTCAAACTGCATAAATTTACAAGATAAGTTGGAGCATTCGAAGGAAATGTCCGATAGCCTTGCTCATATATAAAGTGAGGATGATTATTTTTTTTATTCAAAACGATTGAAATTTAAAGAGATAAGTTTAAATAAGCAAAGTACACTTTTTGGTAGTCTCTGAATAAAGAATAAAACTCGGTGTCAACCGCAATAATTGCTCCGCATTTAAACTTTTAGCTTTTATTTCCGCTGACGAATCTAAAATGTAGGGAAAAAACGTTTGAAAACGAAAACGTTTTTTGTTATAGGTCTTTTGTTCTGTAAATACGAGAGAAGAGCCTTTTTTTATTGTAAATTGCCTGTTAAACATTCACTTTTTTGGTACTACTTTCGAAGTACTTTGGCAGGTTTCTCTTGATAAAACAAAAATTAGATACAAAATTTGATATGCAAAATTTGAGATGTCGGTTGAATTTGAAGTGAAAAGAAGAGAACAGAAGCTATAGTCAGATTTTAAAGTGTCCACAAAAATTAAATTGATCGGAAAAAGGAACGCTTCCGATGATTGTCATTTTTTATACGGTCGTCCAAAATAGCTAGAAGCTAAATTTTAAGAGTGGAATTTCAGAATTCACTCAAACTTTTGCAATTCGTAAAACGATAAAATAAGTTCATTTTTTTTTTACATCCTTTGACAATAAAAATAATGTTACAACTTCAAAACTTTTGTTTGTTTGGTTTTATTTTCCAATCAAAGATTTTAGTTTTCATCGTTGAATTACTGTATCAAAGACAAATTGCAAACAATTTGTACAAATCATGTTTGATTCTAAGTGAAGGATTCGAATTGTTTTGAATTTTTCATTTAAAAAATTTCATAAAATGATCGAACGTTTATTAATTTGAATTTGATCCTCAAAGAATGAAATTTTCTGAACATCACTATACAGGCGATAAAATCTATAATCGATAGTTACTCATCTTACGCGACAAGCATTGGCTTTAAGATGATTGCGATAAAACAGTTGCGATTGCAGTTAAACGTGTGCTTCTAATATTAATTTTTTTCAAATTGAAAATACCCATCAGTACCAAGTGTCGGCTTTTTTTTGGACCGTATAAAACCGCGTATCGTGTAACCCTATTGCACAATGTACATTAACCCACATTTTCCGTGACAATGATTGATTATTAATCCTTTGTACAAACGTGCCAACGTTAAATGTAATACGAAATTACTTGTTTGATTAATTCGCATGACTCGTTAGGTAATTTATTACTGTAGAATTAATTAAAATATCATCATCGAGAGCATCCCGTTACAAACCATTCGACAAGAGGTGGGTCATAACTCATATTTGAGCTATACAACAAACTTGGAACAAAAATGTGAAGAAAAGTTGCGTATTTATAATTCTTTCATATATAATTATTGCAAGAAATGAATGTTGATTTAACTCACCGTAGTTTTTTCCAAACAACGAAGAAGGTGATGATGCTGCAGCTCGAAGATATCCTCCTTATAGTTTTCCTCAAGCTGCATTCCGCTTTCCTGGGCGGCGATTCTCGCCTCGGCCGCCTTCTTTTTGCTGACGAACGCCGCGCCACTCGATGCCTTCGCAATCCTGATTCGTGCCAGTCTCGCTTTCTGCAAAATCAATTTAGCAATTTAGCTTCTACAGTCAGAACTGCAAACTCACATCTTTCATTTTTAATATATTCGAACCGCTGAATATTCATCATCGCGAATCAGCTTTACGTGAAGCGGCGAATAATAAAACTCGCCGCGACAATTCATTAAGATTTGCGGCTTAGTTCGAACAAAGATTGGCAGCTGCCGCTGAATGTTCACAAATTTATGCCGAACGTTAAATCTCCTGCTGTTATTTGTACAGGATGAATAGCATAAAAAATATTTCTAGGGCTAACTTGGTTATATCGATTTTTCGCGTCAATTTTCATCTGAATTCATTCTTTCATTGATTTCAGCAAGTAAAATAATTCCATGATTTTAAATCTTAAAAGCTAATGAGTTGAATATAGTTAAATAAAATTTTCTAAAAATAATTGTTTATGAATATTAAAAATGTTGACATTATCTTATTAAAATATAAATGAATAATATATTATTTTATTCTTAATTCAGAAATAGTTGAATAATTTGTTTATTATTCTATTAATTAAAATGTTTCAAATAATTTTCATACTATATTATAGAGAAAGTTTCGTAAAACAATCATCTTTCTTGCATGATGTGGTTTTAGTTTGATACATCGGTATGTACAACATCAAAAGTGTAATAAATTATGAAATGAAGCTCGGGTGCATCGTAAATTCGTAATTAATTCCCTTGTTCTTTGATGTTCGAAAAGTGTAAAATTATACCTCACATTCATCAATAGCGTAAATCATTCTACTTGTTCGCTCTCCCCAAACAAAGAACGCAGTTCAATTCCGCGAACTCATGAGATGTGTTTGACAATCGAACAGCATTTCGTTCATTTTTCCTAATAAAATTCCGCTGCTATATTTCTTTCCCGTCCATCGCAGCTTGTAATTAAAGTGTCTAGGTCTAATCAATCGGAGAATAATCGACGGTTACTCCCAACAGGAAATGCCGCAGCTATACGTGACAATTGTTATCATGACCGAACTATTCCCGCAATGACTATTCCGAAACGTATTATTGCATTTTCACTTCGTCGAAATTAAACCCCCAAATCCTCACTAACACCGGTGAGACCTGTTTTAACAATTTTAATTTGCACTTCAATCGAATCGAATCAACATCAATTCGAGTCAGTTTAAAAGTGTTTTATTCCTTTTTTTATTGCTTCTTTATTATTTTTCATTTCCATCTAAATCGTTTTTTAACAACTTTTTTTAAGTATTGAAATTATTTTTTCTTTAATGACTTAGTTTTAATATTTTCATCAGTATAACAATGTAAGTCAGAAAGTTTGTAGTTTTTAAAAACAAGCTTGAAAGGTTAACTTTTTTTATGACAAATCTGTGTTTCTCTTGCGTATCGTTCGTTATTGACACACTTCTAAAAATTTGTTATAATAAATATCATTTTTAACACAGACGAAAATATTTTTTTAAATGAATTGAATTATATTTTAAAATTGATTTATGCAGATAATACATTGGAATATAAATTTGATATAAATTTTGTGTAGTAATATAAAAAAATGTATTTTTATTTGAGTCAGAATTTCATTGAAAACACAAAACTGTCAATTTAGATTATAGCAATTAGAAACTGGCAGACCAAAGGTAACCAAGTGAATTCAGTTGCTTATAATATGTATATATAGGTATCGTTTACGGGTTTGTGGGAACCTATGCACTAACCGCAACTATTGTGGATTGGTGTGCACAACTCAAAGCGACAACGACGATGTTCCAGAATCACGATATTAATAATGGCGCAAGCCGTTGCTTAAGAACGCGAATGAGCGCAATCAAGAAATTTTGCACAACATATTATTCCTATTGGAATTTTGATGTTTATGAACACCAGTTATATTTATGAATAAATGAATGCCCAGCTTTGGGTACTAAATTATGAAATTTAATACTATACGCCAAACCGCAAAGCAATTAATAATAAATTTCGTCGGCAATTTAAATTATCCCGATTCAATTAATAATCATTTTTGTTATTCTAGTTTAATAATTTTGGTTATAATAATTTGTAATTTGTGATTATTATTTGATAACGAGAGCATTGTCAAGCTGAAACATTTTATAATTTAAATGTTGCTTCTTTTGTTTCTAAAATGTTGCTTTTGTTGCAGGAAATCGAGATTTCCCTAAAGATTATCGCCAGGGGAATTTTTTTTTCTCGCCAACGAGAGATACTCTTGCAAACGAAGATATGTTAAACAAATAACCAAGGCCGAGGTAATCTCAACTAATTGTCGATTATCCTCCTCTCGTTTTATTAATTATCTTACGAATATAGTATTGCGATGCGACGCGAAGTGCAACATCATAACGTCATCGGGATAAGTAGGTTATGTTTTGATTATCGATCGAAATCGTCTGATGGTCTAAAACTTGAATTTTATATAAACGATATAAAAAACAAAATTAGGCATGTTAGATTAATTTCGATATTTGTTTCAATCACACGACTATTTTTTCGCTGGAAAAATTTAACATAAGAAAAACAAGCTGGTTAAAAGTGTAATTGGAGAATGTTTTAATTCACTTTTTAGCAACAAAAATTTTTTCGCCTCGAAGGACCGACAATTTTTTAATTTAATTCAACAAATAGTTAAATATAATTCAAATCCCTCTGAAATAAATGCGACATCACGACTTTCTAAACGGCATGCTCGCGGAAACTTTGTAGTTTTGAATGAATGCATTTTTTACATAAGCTGAAAAAGAATTCTGCAAAAAAATTTTCATTCAAATGTGGACGTAATGAATTCATTCGTTTCTCTGCTCGTACAACCATTTTCAATGCAATTCTATTAAAAGCAGAACAAATTCTTGTGAACAAAGGAAAAGTTACATTTTTTACCGTTATGAAAAAATAATGTATATTTGCTTCAGGAGTACAATTGGGAACTGACATGGGGCGCAGTCTTTTTCCTAACCAATTTTTAAATTATAAAATTTCAAAAACAGCATAAGATTCTTTCGGATTAATTTTTTTGGAAGAAATTTTAAACAATCATTGACAGGTTAAAAGTCACTAACAAAAATGAAAATTGAATTTTTCATACGCCGACTCGAGGCGGTTTCCAGTCAAAATCAAACCATAGTCTTTTGTTACATATTACTTTTTCAATACCACAATTCTAATTTAACGTAACTAAATGTGTACATCACATACAAGAGGATGGAAAGTTCATCAAATATAGCGCATCGTTTCGCCTCGGGGCGTTATTACAATTTTAACCATATTTGCACTATCAGAAATAGACAGTTTCTCCCTTTAACTTTCACAGTACAATGCATCTTTTTGAAATTTGTCCAGCTCAAATTCACAAATGACCTTAATTAATTATAATTTATCGATTTATTTATGCAATTTACGATTTATTGCACAACTTTTATGTAAAAATGTTGCTCCTCTGACGAGAAAAGTTTGTGATAGTTTCTAGATAGTTGAAATTTGTTAGTCGGAAACGGTTGGTTTTTCCACTTTTGGTGTACCTTGATTACCGTTATAATCAAGTGGGTTCGTTCAATTACACCACTTAACGTTAATGCGGCTTCGCTTGGCGGTTTCAAATTCGCGTGACGTTCTGGCAATGTAAACGATTGCGGGTCTACAGGTGAGCCTCTTATTATGTTTGTTTATCCGGCAGCATGTTTCATATCCGCAGGCTCTTTGCTTCTAAAACGTGCTCCCTTTTGCACTTAAGAAAAGTGCAATGAAAATGTGCTTTGGCAAATTGTAGGTCATGAATCTGTGAGCTTAATTACGAAATGAAAATAGATATTCATGCTTGACGAGAGTATACCAACTTGTTATAAAGGATTGGGCAGAAAAGATTTAATGATGAAAAACAAAATACCAGTTCACATTTCATAGTGAAATAACTTTGCCTGACGATTGGGACAAAAAAAAGGTCGATGGCGATTTTTCATCTTGGCGAAAATTCATTTCGGAACTTTCGATAAACAAGTTAAATGAATAGTTGAAAACTTGTGCAGCGCTGTAAATATTTGGAACTTCAAAGAAGAACTGACGAAGAAATAAAAATGCGAATAAAGTTTGCTTACAACAGATAACAATTCGCTCGCGTCCGCGATTTCAGTTGTTGACTTGCCGATATTTTCACGGTTGTTAAGCGAGTTTTAATGAAACATACCATTGAGAAAAACGAAAAACCTGTAAATTATTTATTTTTGGGAATTGAAAAAACGTGGTATTGTCAGCAACTTCGGTTTCAATTAAATAAAAAAGCTCTCGGTTCATGAAATATTAATAACTTTTCAATTTTCTCGGTAAAAACACGGGACTTGAATTAACACACCTTTTGTGAACGTTATGAATTTGTTTTTAAAAGACTTTTTAAATTAAGTCGTTTTTTTAAATAACATTTTGAAATGTTACATTATACAATAGTGCAATAATTTTTGTTATTCAGTTTCATTAAATCAAGATTAATAAAACATATCCTTGTGGAATGTTTAACCTCATTTTAATCGGTTGTTGAAAAACGTATTCAAATTTTCCAGCAGTAATCAAATATATAACATGGAATCTGAGCGGTAAAATCTTTAGTTTTCTTTTTCTTTTTACCCAAAATAAGTGTCATTAATGTCTTACGTCATCCAAGCGCTCTTTCAAAGTAAAAAGTTATCCTCTGTTTAACTTCACCCAATTAAAAAATATTCCTACTTCATTTTCGTGCGACCTTCAAACTTGAAAGATAAATTCGGAGCGGTAAACTTTAATGATTAAAAATAACGAAGAGTGAAATTCTTTTACCTGCTGTTTTTATATGTTGTTCATTTTCTAAGTATGGCTTTAAACTGAAACAATCCGATAAAATGTAACTGACTATGAGAGATCGTCTTTTGAAAATATTTTAGTCCTAAAATAAAATTCTGGATTTTCAAATGATAAGTGCACTTTCATTAGGAGAGAAAAAAATACGCCATGCAATTAATCATTTCTGCGATTGCAGAATATGTTGTAACGGAGTTTTTATGAACAGAGAAATTCCAGCTGATAAGTCCAGAGAGGAGAGGTTTTTTCTTTTTTTTATTTTATATGGGCCTTACAGGAGCGTAAACGGTAATGTAACTCTGGATAATTTTCTGATTAGTAACGATGAGAACCAGAATGAATAATGCGTTTTGTAAATTTTTTTCTGGAACGTTTCGATGAGTGCAATTAACGGTTCTTTAAAGGTTCAGAATTAATTCTTGTTCACTGTTTACAGCCGCTGAAGCCACCTGGGGGACCCGTAGGCCTCGGAGGAGACCACCCTGACAGCATCTGAGTCGAGCAAGACCGGGAGGTACGCTCTGGCGCTGTCAGCAGGGGCCAACCCGGCTTGCGCGACGCACAGTTCCTGGCGTTCTCCTCGGGAGAGCCATCGGAGACGGTTTCGCGAGAAATTGTTCTCTCGGTGACTCACCCGAGAGGCGCTGTTTTCCATTTTTGGCTCGAAAGGCAAAGGTTCAAAAAGGGCGATCGAATTCGGAATCGCCCTCTTCTTGCTCTGGACTTGTGATTGTGAAATTGTTAGGATCCTGATTGTCTAGGTTCAAGTCAGCTAAAGGTCAGATTGTTCATTTTTGGTACTTTGGTTTTTGACATCGAAAGTTTCAGAGTTATTTTGCATTTAGGCTCCTTAAGAGCATTTTTTTGAGAAGTCGTTTGTTCATTTCAATTTGGCCCGTTTTGTTTAAATAAATCGTTTGCTCCTGGAGCTACTTTTGTAATTATTCATTTTCTGTATCATTTGTTGTCCGTGTCCAAGAAAATCAAAGTCTTTAATTGTCCTTATAATCACGAAGAACGCGATTGAGAGTCTTATAGTAGCTGTTACAATTTGTAATTTTGAATTGGTCCGTTGTATCGGACCTGGCGCCTAACGCATTAACTTCTGTTTATTTTTTTTTATGTTTGAATCGAATAACGGAAAATTTTAATTGTTCTTGGTTTTAATTGAGAAAAGTGAAATTTAATATTCAATAGTTTTTTTTGTTAACTAAAGATTTATCATTCTGAGAATAAAGTCAATCAACATTTTTCTGAGGTACCTAAAATTTTAATTAATTTAATCAGTTTGTAAAATTGAGGCAATTACGATTCTAGAGAAATAAGGCGTCACAATGTATTCGAACAAAGAGAAAAAAATGATAATCGGTGAGCTGATATAAAAACGTTACGTTTTCGCACTGGCACGCGAAACTCCATAAAACATCGATAATGCTGCCAAAGAGTAATTTTTTTTCACGTATCTTTTATGATGTTTCGTTAAAATGTTTTCAGTTTATTTACAGAAAAGAAAAACAAATAATTGCACTTTGAAATCTTCTCGACCTAATTTAATATAAATCATTTGCATTTGATATAAATTTACCAAAATGCTAATCTTTTTTCGTATATTAATATGGGATAAAAACTATTTTCAATTTAAATTATGCAAATTGTCATTCGTCAGTTTTATATGCAAACGTTTCTACATAATTTTTAGTTTGCATTACTGATCAATTTTTCGTCGATTCAATTTTCATTGGAAAATATTAATAAAAACTGAATATGCTGGTGCTGAATATTTTACTACCAAATACAATTTTGGTCAATTTTTTTTATATGATGAAAAAAAAGAACAAAATTGATTATAATAAAATCCCATTCAATTCTGATCCTGAACTAATCCTATATTTGTGACACTTTAACATAATGGCAATAAAAATAATGAAACATTCAAATGCAATTTACAACTCAATTTTTGATTAGAGTCAATATATAAATCAAATCAACAAGGAAAACAGAACTAGAATACTGAGTATAATGTCGATTGTTCTATTCATTCGACTTTCGCGGGCATGAAATATAAATAAACTCTATGCAAACATCGTGATATCTTCCGATCGAGTATTTACTTCAATTGATAATTACACTCAACCCAAATAATCCGTATTGGCACAGCAGACAAGTAACATGTATTTTATTTTACAATCCAGATCAATCTTGCGGGTCTCCATCCCATGTGGCGTTGTTTGTTTTCATTTCGATCATCTCCTTTAACAGTTCCCAATCACAAAATGTTTACCATGATGAATATATTTATTTTTGTAGAAAAAACACGCTCAAATCGTCATATCATTGACGTGTTTCGTTCGATAATTCTTTCATCGTTGTTTCATCAAGATTACTTATAGTTTCTTTCAACTTTTTCAGCGACATTTTTTTCGAATTTATCTTTTGAAATTGATCATTATCAATTCACAGAATTGTCATTTTTATAATCTAAAGATAAGTACAAAAAAAATCGAACAAAAACTTTGTTAAAATCGTTGAAAGTGCAGTTACAATAGCCGTGATGGACGTAGTTCTATGATAACTTATCAGGGCACAAAATAAAAGAAAAAAAAGGAAGAAAGCGCACAGTAATTAACTTTGCTAATTCTTATCCATCACCGAGTGTCAAGCCGGTAATTTAGATTACAAAGAATTTGAACTTTTAACTGGACATCATATTGAATTAGTCGTTTTAAAAAGTTGGCGCAGTCATTAAAGTCAAGTGCAACTGCATTCATAATGTATCCATTGTAAATAGTTTGATTGTCCTTGGAGTAATTAATTATTGACAATTATATTATTTGCACAACGAGTCATGTTCGTTTACGTAATAATCGGACATTATTTTAACTGTTATAATTTACATAGCTGCTTAATTAGCTATTCTAATTAGGTTGGTTCAATTGTTTTTCCGCTCATTAAACATAATTCGAAAATACACTTCTATAATCGAAAAAGAAATGGAAAAATTATTTTGTTTAATTTTTTAAATATAATTATTTTTGTGTTTTTTTTAAATTCTTTTAAGGTGAAACAAATTTAAATGAATATTATAATCTTTTTTGTTGTTTCGACAAATAGCTCCACATGTTTAGAGGCCGGAACGTTAGTCATTTTGGTAGTTTCAGTAGACACATTCGTCGGTACGTGCACATCTACAAATCGGAATAGGATCAAGCAAGCACGTTCTAATTACCTCCGATTAATTAACGTAGTTCTATCACGAGTGCCATGCTGGCGCATAATAATTCACACGAATTGGTTGACTAGATTTCACAATACCACCCGGTGTACGCTGTCGTTCTTCAGCATCACGAAATTATGAACAATCAGAGGTACACTTTTTAGGCTCGCTTGTGTGTTTGATGAGAACTCTCATTGGATAACGAACGAGTCGAAATTGCAAAATACATTGTGATCCGAGCGTTAATTTATCGCCGCTTTACAATGAGCACAAAGTATCGCGCGATTGAAATGTTCTCGCTAACATGTTGCGTCTTTTTCATTGGAGATTCAAAAATTGGAATAATGGACATTTGTTGTTCAAATTTTTATCACAGACATTTTTTTGTTTCTGCGTCACAGATATTTCTTTTGTCGTCACTTTTTACTGCACTATACAGATTATAGGGAAGAAAATTGATTCGTGGAAAAAAATTAATAACTTGAGGGAAAATTGATGACTTTGCTGACACGGACATGAAAATTAATGCTGGATGCTCTTTATTAGTTTGCTGATTCATCAGAGGCCAGATTGCTTTCAACGACAAAGAACAGGTTGTCTCGAAGACAGTGTCAAAAAACTTTCCTCACGTTGAAACTGAAGGATCCTCTCCCGGTTGGGTTCGCGTTGGAATCTAGCTAGAAGTGGCGCAACCTATCAACGCGCGCACCTCCTTTCAGACTTGACGTAAACCGAGTGTTGAATTCCGTCTGAATTGATAGACAGATTATGAGCTGTGTTGTTGTGCATTGTCTCGCGAGCAGTTTGCGTTCCACAATTAAATATGAAAATATTGTTGACACACTGTAGGCATTAACAATTATGGTAACCGTGCTGTTAAATTTGTACAATTTGAAACTTATCAAAAAATACATTTTTTGATTAATTTTAATCAAATTCGTTCGAATAAATTAACTTATCATCGTAAAGATTCCAAATTTTGTGAGCCCTATTTGGCTAACAAACGTTGCTCCACATGAATCGTTAATTAAGAAATGAATATTGATGTCATTAAGCTGATATCATTTAATTGCAGAGGTCTTTGAAGTCACACGTCTTCAATTTGAAAATTGCAATGACAAAGTTATTCAAATAATTTTAGCCCAATTGAATCAAACGAATGTGTTTGATTAAAATTAATTCATTTAGTTGGTTATAGATATAAAAACGCGATGATATTTTTGCGCAGACCATTTTTACTAGTCTACCTTGGACATGTTGTTCTAATTTAAAACAATACTATGATTAAGAGAAACAACTGCGGAACGAAGTATTGTGTGAGAAAGAGAGGGCCTTAAAAATTAATATAAACGTATTGTCAGTAACAATTTAACTTTGCACATCTGGCGTCCTTATTTCACGAAGTTATTCTTAGAATGGAACCCTCGGCACGGCCGGACTTCTAGCATTCTTCTCTTCAGTCAGTCGTAAGGGATGAAAGCCGGCCCCGAGGCGACACGAAAAATAACGAGAAGAACAGAAGCGGGGCGCTCGCCGGCGCTGTTTCAGCTCTTTTAAACATTCATTTGTCCCCAAAGCTCGAAAAAAAGCAGACAACCGGCGCGAAATCAAATATCCCAGCAGCGACGCGATTGTTATAAGTGCGGTTTGAAATAATGGCGACTACAATTACGAATCACGTAAATGTACTTTGCACGACTTTTCTTCGAAAATTCGACCAACTCAAGATAAATTGTTTCGACGTTTTTCACTTTTTCTTCTTGTTCCAGTTTATTCTTTTTTTTTATCTACAGTCTTGACTTGTTTTCCCCTCGCGATCCGTGCGCGAAGCGTATATTCAATGAACTCGTGGAAGTGTAATAGATTTTTTAGTGAGAGAAAGTAACCGTTGGTTACTTCAGCGAAACGTTGTTTCGTCTGGAAATAGCGACAGACCGAAGATTGATTCCGGGGTTTATGAACTAACAATTGCTAATAGCGTTCTCGAGATTCTGCAACGAACCTTTTTTTTTTTTTTTGTCACCAGTACATCTTTTCGTGACCTGGATTACAGCTGCGAAATAATTTGTCACGAACAAATAACACGACATTTGGAAATTCATCCCCGAGCAATCAAAAGTTAGCCAACAGTTGTTTGGCAATCATTTTTGTCAATCGGAAAAGTTCGTCACGAAATTTGTCCTCATTAGCGGATCAATTCCCACGCGTCAAAGTTTGCCCAATTATATAAGGGACTCAAATAAAACTCATCTCTTAGCTGATGCAACTGACTAGGTTAGATTTATACACACGATTCACTGATTCTCTCTAACTCCGGGTTACTTTATTAATGAAGCACATGATAGGAAATTATCCGTCGCAGTCACTCAGATAAGACTCACTAACTCAGTCTGTTTATACCAGAAATCGTAACGTCAACAACGCCGAGCGTCTAAATTGCATCAATTGTGTTTGAAATCACTGTTATAACTATCTTTCTCACTCTCTACGATGGAGACCTCAAATTATACATTGTGTTTTGAGATCCACAGAGAAATAAACTATGAGAGTGGGAAAAAGGGATTCAGCAGATTCCTTGGGGGACTCAAAAATAGACGTTTTCTTTGTTGTGTTGCTGCTGAAAATTGCAGGATCCCGGCGACTGCACAAAGCAAAGTTTGTTGATCGATTCGGTAATTGGCTTATATTGCATCGGCAAATATTTTATCGCAAATGCTATCGGTAAACAGTCTCTCGACAGGATTCACGATGCAACATGCACGCGATCATTCCGGCTCAAGCTAAGCAGACGGATGATTAAACGTAACTGTGCTCACTTTTGTTTGCCCGATACATTTTAATTGTATTGTTTAAAACACGCGATTATCTGATCTTCAACTCGGCGTAAAGTAATTGCTCCAAGTCTTGATAAACAATCTTTTAGTCGTGTCTTATAAACCATTATCATGCAAAAAATTTCGATTACATTTCTCAGTACTTAAAAGTTTAAGATCATTTGGTCTGAATTTCAAATCAACGTATTTATTAATTTAGTTAGAACTATTTTTGTAGTCAGTTAGTTAGCGATGAAAGCAAAAAATTGTTTTGTTATCATTTTTGCTGAATTTTGAACTATAAAAATCAACGTGTCGCAGCTGTGGTGCTAAATCTTGCAGCTGATAAACATTTTCATTAGTTTGAGGGGAGAAAAAGGAGGTTGAAAAATTTATTGGTGTCATCAGTCGTACGACTGCATCAATTAATCATCGATGTGAAATTTGAAACTGTAAATTAACAGAGACTGCCTGATGGTCTGGCGTACACCATAAATGACACGTTGTATAGTCCGGGCTGAGGTTGCAAACTCCCTTTAAAAAGGGTGACATCATTTAGTCGGTGCCACTAAAAAGTAATTTATACAGCGAATTTACATAATGTCGTCTAGATATACGATTATGGACAGAACCGTTATTAATTCCGTCATTCCCTTGTTTACACGCGCAAGCCTATAATAATAAATCGCGTCACCTGTTCGCGTTAATTTGCAACTCATCGTCTCAAATTAGATGGAATCAATGAAAAATTAACGTTGCCTCGAGCTAACAATCATTCACAGTCAAGTTTTCTGAACAACTATTAACGTCCTTTAAGTTAGAACAAAAAGAGGGGGACATTTTGATCACTATCCATAGTTTCTGAAATTTAGAAGATCCGATTATGTTAACGTTCGCAAGCTGAAAGCTCGGACGAGTTATCGCGTTGACGACACTGTGTTTTGTTCGGGATTTCTCTAGTGTTTAGTAAACTAGACTTTGGGGATACACTGACCTGGTGAAAACCCTTGGTCGAAGAACAAAATAGAAATCAGCCGATATTTTATTTTCATTGAGACTATTGAATTACACTTTGAGCGTCATATCAATTTAGCCGCAACACATCCACCGGACCCAGCTAACTCTAATTGTATTTAAAAAAAAACTCTGAATGACGTCAAAAATACATTTCAACTTTCTCGTCGTGCGCAAAGTTCGTCCATGCTCTGACGCAATCTGGTTCAACTAAAATTAATTCATTTTTTTTTCCAACACATATAACAAAATTTCAATGAGAATTCTTTTTTGCATGATACAGAAACCGCGTAAACAAAGTTAGATGAACGAAAATGTTCGGTTACAACGCGAAAATAGATCTGCTTTGCATGCAACAATCACAGAGTTTGTGTATACGTAACACATATATGTTAAGCAGTACAAAATAATATAATCAAAATTGTTCATTTCACATGCACTAGTTTGTCTAATTTCCGGGCTTCAGTCAACGATTCCTGCACTTGCAACGAGTTATTTGAACGAAAATCTCGTTAGGCCACTCCCTCTACGCGTTTACGTAAGGCGCTCTCTGACAATTTTCTGCATCCACTGTCCTGAATTTATGCTGCACCGTTATCCACGACAAAATTCTTCGCAACTCGATCGGTCATTT
Source organism: Trissolcus brochymenae (assembly GCA_030523145.1). Taxonomy (NCBI): domain Eukaryota; kingdom Metazoa; phylum Arthropoda; class Insecta; order Hymenoptera; family Scelionidae; genus Trissolcus; species Trissolcus brochymenae. The sequence continues at coordinate 61,124 of JAQQRF010000162.1, forward strand.
TTATCGAGTTTTAATAATCTTTTGAAATAATTTGCAAACTCAACTAACGTCTGCCTCAAATAGCACTTTAAAATTTCAATACAAAAGTTATTATATTTTTCTCCGACTTTTTTTTTGAAATAAATAAATGTTTCACAGAATGGGTTCATGGAAAGGTAATTTGTTTTGACTCGAAGTGAGGATAATGATCACTCGAGAAAGACAAATGGTTCTGAATGTCACAATTTAAAACGTCTAGCGGTTGCAAAAAACCCCAAACGTTGGACATTAATTTAACAAAGAAATAAGTAACCCTGATAAGTGTTTAAGGTAAACCAATTGATTTCACTGTACAGTTGCAATCTAAACTGTGAGGAGTTATGTTTTCTCGGTAAAAAAAGCTGAGTCGATTACCATCTAAAAGCGTGTTTAGCAAAAAACCATTTTTCTAGATCAAGCGGTTATATAGAAAACTTTAGGGAAACGACGATGGGATATTAAGTGAAGTGCTTGACGGATAGTCAGCCCAATCTGGAAAAATCACTTGCAAATAACTGAGTCTCAGAATAAAAGAATCAAACAATCCTCGCGCATTCGCAGCATTTAGAAACTTCACTCTACTATATCACCAAGGCTCGAGTTTGAATGAAATGCTCGGTACTTGAAAGACTGTTACACTGTTTCAGCTAAGTCCTTTACATCTCTTGTTCCACGAATTTCAAGCAGCACTTTGTGCAGCAGGGCTAGTTTAATGGACTCCTCTGCGTCATTGCAAGTCCAAACATTGTTCTTCGGCTCATTACAGGGTCAATGCAACCTCAGAACAATAGAGTTGTGTAACTAGAAATTTATGCAGCACCCGCGGCCTGTGAAAATAAAGCCCGAAGGAGTTGCATTGCTCACAATCCGATGATGCTTGTAAAACAATCGTTCCGACCTGGGCGATAAAAATTTTTACACTTTCCGTTCCAAGAAAATGTGGTAATGAACCGACGGCAAACTATGACCGTAATCTGGCCATCGGCCAAGCGGAGCGAAATTTCAAAGAGTTTTCGCAGACGAGGGCTCGTCTAAGTCAGCTCTCCGGATTAAAGATGGATCGCTTACACGACAATCCTAATTATTAGCTTGATGTTTGCTGAAATAGCAAATCGATCTTGAACAGAAATTCTCTTGACCCATGCATCTCCCAAGTGCTGTACTGTTTTTACTGAGAGATTTGACTGTGTAAGCTCTAAAAGAACCTACTCAAATTACATGCATTGTGAATGACGATTCTTCAACATTCATGAGATCATCTGGTGAGTGGGACAAGGAACATTTGATCTTAACCTTTTGATTTCCTAAAATTCATCGTATTACCCTATGAGTCAATTTAGAGGGAATTGTTTTCCGTGTAGAACGCAAAACTTTTTTTCTGAAACGAAAATTAATGACGAGTTAAAGAAAGTCTGTATCCTTTTCTAAGTGGTTTGACCAAACAAAACTTTGTGAAACATAAAAACAGCATTTAGAAATCGAAAAGAGTGATTAGCTCCTCAACCAAACCATGGTCGGTTTTAAGAAAAGTTGCTTCGCAAAGTTTTTGTCGCGAAAAGTGCAGCAAGAGAATGATTTCTACGAACAAAAGTTTTAATGCTTCGTTTCATTGGTCGATTAAGAAATGAAGACTTGATACAATTGTAGACTTTTGGAAATTGAATATTTCGCCGCAGAGGAGTTATGCGAAATGTTTGCATACATATTTTAGTTGAGCGAGCTGAAAGAGGATTCAAGAAGCTATCTTAGAGAAACCTTTTCTCTACGGATAATACCCTCAGCAACGTTTTGATAGAATGTAGTCAGCCAAAAACGGATGGAAACAGAATTGTTTATAAAGCGTTTGCACTTTGTTACACAAATTATGGATTTTAAAAACTCCCTAAGCTCAAAACCAAACTCAGATAAAATCAACATATTCCCTTGAAAAATATTTGACAGAAAAAGAGAGCCTTCTTGATAATAAAAAAAAAAAACTAAAATTTTACACGCGTCATTTTAATACGTGACATAAATTTGAATCTTGAATCCAATTTAAATGTAAAGTTTTTTATATAATTTTCCAACAGCTGAACTTTAAAGCGTCGTCTAAAGTTTCTCTTTTTCAGATTCCTTATTATCTTTTAAGATCGAACTTTTTTTTATTCCTCACAAAAACATCTGAATAAAATAAAACTCTTAACAAAAATTTACATCCAAGAAAATAGCAGCTATAAAAAGTTGTGATAAATTGTGTTTTTTCCTCGCTCTTTCTTAAAAAAAATTACTACTCGGTATTCGGTGAAATACTTTCGTGTCGTAAAAGGTTTCACACAGAACACTCCATTTTTGAAAAGCCAACTTCTTGCTTGGATCCTTTACTCGTTAATACAAAGTCCTTATTCTTGGCAGTTCATTCACTCTTAAAACTTTTCATATTTCAAACAAAACATCAAAACCATCCTTTTAATAAAAACTTGAATGGAAGTTGAATTGTAAATTTACGAGAAGATAGATTTTTACAAATGAAACGTCCAACATCAAGAGTGCGACTCTAAAAAAAGAAATACTACATAGCAATATTAAAGTATTGATTCCAGCGAGGATGGCAGTTTATGCAGGAGATCTCAAGGGGGTGAAATATTAAAAATTCTAGTAACAGCATTTAGATATGACAATTGATATACGACTTTGAAGTAAAAAAAAAACCAATATCGAAGGAAATAAATTCGGTTCACGATTTATGTCTTGTAGTGCCATGTAAACGTTTCACGTCTAAATACATTTTATTCGTAGGGATAAATATTTTTTGCGTCCCAATTCGAGACCGATTGTTTAATTAAAGAATGCTTTAGTTATTACAATTACTTTGTTCATTAGACGACACGTTGAAATTGAGATTCAAATTACCGTCCTATCAAATGCTCTACTCATCGCTCACGAAAGCGTGTCTGGCGATACACGTAAACCGGTGATAACGATTATTTTAATTTCTACGCTCGATTCGACATAAAAGAAACTGTACAAAAATTAATAAAAACAACAATTTCACAAACGGACCATTAAAATTTTCCACGTGAAAGGACCGATTAAGCGACAACATATTCGAAACTTTAAAAGCCCCACAATTCAGCTTCCGCTGCGACTGTAGAACATCCAAAAAGTTTCGCTCCAATTGTCCCAGAAATTAAGTTGAAAATATTAGCATCAGTTGCAACACACCAACCGAATGATTATATCCGTGGATCACCTTGACAAGCCTTTACATTATCAGTGCATTTTCGTCACCAAATACAAAATGTACCGGATTAAAGACGGAACTCGTTTTTTGTCGCTGTTTATCCAATATGAATCATATTTTCTGCCTCGAGACTTATTAAAAGCATAATTACGCACAAATAATTACCAACATTTTGTTTCGTTCTCTATTTTTAATTCCAAACGCCATTATCACGTTCAAGAAAGCTAATAAGCTCATTTTCAATGCTATTTGTACGTACTTTTGTATAACCAAGTTTTATCCTTAATGAAAAGCATAATTAAAAATCTTTTTTTGCATAATTTCAAATTTAATTCATTTTTAATAGAACGAAAATGTTATGAATTACAAATTGTTACCGATACTCTTATATAAATTATGATCACTAAGAAAAAGAAACAAATGTAAAATATATTTGAGATCAGTGAATGTTCTGGATATTTTTCTAATCTTTAAAAGTGGATTTCCTATCACGGACCGTGGAAATACCAACATCCATGTCGCTCATATTATTCTAAGCCAAATTTGATTAGGACAAATAAATGTAGGTCAAAATGTTACCTTGTCAAATGAAAAATCAACAGAGCCGAATAGTTTCTAATGCCAAAAGGTGAAAAGGTCACTAATTGGCACATTCAATTTATTTGAGTTTCGAAACGGTGTACTTTTGACAAATAAATCATCAATTTGGTTGCAAAATGTTAATAATGTCTGACTAAACGCATCCATACTACTGATTATTCGAAATTATATTCCCGTCGCGTTGCAACAGAGCGTAACAATTATTTTTAACGCTGGAGAAACAATTAAATTTATGTTTCAATTAATTCGGCACCTTGCATTCGGTACGAAAGTATTCCGGTGAGATTTTATGATACGAGCAAACCCAGCATCGTGTATTTTCTCAGGGAATTTTGTTGCAGATTTAATCAAAACTTTTCAACGGTGTATTTCACATTGCACCTAGGATGGATTATGAATTTTTAATGCCGTTTGGTTTCATTTACTTATGTATTTCGATTGTTTTTGTTTGCTGTTTCGTGGGAGACAAGAACCGTTCACCGGTTTTGAATAATCAATGCTCAAGAAATGTCGGAAGTTTGTCACCAAAAACTTGTCACTTTATTTGGACGGAGGAAAAACAAAAGCAACGCTATGAATAATACAAAACTATTTTCATAAATGCACGTCGGCATCTTTTGCAAACAAGACATCTCCGGCGGAATTCTAAATGAAGAAACTGAAGAAAATTTGAGAGAGGAGAGGTTTGGTGAGAGGGATCAAGTGGAAACCAAAACTTAAAAACAGTTTCTGAGCGAGGTGGTTCAATCTTAGTTTGGTCACGAGTTCGACTTGTTTCGAGCGAATAAATATTCTTCAAAATTGAAAGAGCACTCGGACTCCGACGTTGGCTCATCAGAACCCACTAATTAAGTGGAATTTTCAAACTGAAAACATTGTTAACAGGGAAAAACGGGATATTCGATCCTCCGCTGTGTGGCAAGTTTAAACGAGTTTCGGCGACAAGTGTGCGCCCGATTGGCCGACGTTTCGAGTTCGCTCGGAAATGCGTTTTTTTTTGCGGCCGCAATATTAACTTTTGTATGTCATACAAGTGGAGTTATAATTAGTCTCGTGATTAGACACACAAACACATCTCTAATCACGTACCAGGTCAGACCGGCCAAACAATTATTTCTCTCTGTCCTACTTTCACGCAAAAAGTTAAAAAGTTAACATGGCAACTGTAATGTTTTTTTTAGATAAAAAAAGCAAGTCCTGCCATCTGGTCTTGTTAATAAATTGAAAAGTTTTAAAGTAAAAGTTGTAAGAAAAATTGACGTATTTTAAGACAAATGCGCGATAATAGAAGGTATAAATTTCCGATGAATGGCAGTACTTAGGAACAAGTGAGAGAAAGACGTTCGTTTGAAGACGTGAAAAGCTCTGTTTTTCTGTTGAGAGAAAAAAAAGTTTTTTTTTCATGAACACTTACCCTCTGCGCCTTTCTCTTATCCGCTCGTTGATTTTGGTGATAAATTCGACTGAAGTTACTGACGATCACAGGTACCGGCAGCGCTATCACAAGTACTCCGCTCAACGAACAGACGCCTCCGACTACTTTGCCGGCGATCGTTTCCGGCACCATGTCACCGTATCTAAAACAAATATTTATTTTTATTTCAATTGAAAATAGGAAAAGAATTATTTTCAAAAAAGGATTATCAATATTTCAATATATAAAATTTGCCCAATGCCAAGTATGTCTGATTAAAAAAAAATTGATTTCAACTTTCTAAATGAAAAAAATTGATTAAATCGTCATTATCAACTAAAAAAACGATATGAGTACTTCTACAAAAATTTTGCACGAGTTTTTCTCTTTATGATCAGATTGACATCTCAGTCAGATTAATGAATCTACCGTCAGGGAGTCGTAGAAAAATTAATATTGTTGCCGACATAATTGGGTTGCAGACTTTTCATTATTCGAACGAACAAAATCCTTTCCCCCACTCCCATATTTGTTCGATAATAAAAAGCGAACGTCGCGCTTTGAAGCCGGTCACCTATTCGAAATCAAAAGCGGCGATTCGTTATCTCAAGGCATTTTCTTTGCAGCCTCGCGCAGTACAATGAAACAGCGCGTCACAAAGGTTGTGTGCCTCAAAAATAATGTAAATCGCCTGGTTTTTGGCCTTTGACGAAATACAAAACAACTGACAGTGACGTAATAACTGTCCTTTTCGTCGAGGTGTGAATGCGATTGCATGATAAACTTGCGCGTGAATCTCTGATGAATAGTGCATTTTAATTAACCCAGTTTACGGTGTAATAAAAATGAGACAACATTTCATAAATAATGAGCCCTCTACGAGCGGAGATCGGACCAGCGAGTCGCATCAAGTCTCTGTTTTATTTGGACGAAACAAAATATCGCTCGATATTAATAAATTGAACGTCAAATGAAGGCGCGCGCGACTCGCAAGAAATGTTTTCCGACAGGGAAATAAAAAGTTGATTTACGAACGCGGTCAGACGAGGATCAGAACTGATTATCCGCCGGAGAGAGTTGTTTTTCGTTTTACAAATGACGCGAGACTATAAATAATGGCAACGCGCGAACAGATCATGTAAGAGCGATAAAGATTTTGATCCTGCGCAGCCTGACTCCTTTTCTGGGTTACTAAAAGGAGACGAAGGAATTGAACGGTTTTAACTGACGTGATCAACGGCCGAGATAACTCGACGAGATGAACGCGAGAGTAAATACCGTGGGACGGTTAGTTATCCGAAAAATATTTATCGAAAAAATGTCTAATAAACGAAGACGTCCAGATGAAATTTATATACGAATGAATATTGCGATAAATTCTTTTTTTTCTCTCTCGTTGGTTTGCGTTTGGTTGGCCCGAAAATTTTGTAAATAAGATTATCGTGCCACCGGCCACAAACTTGATTGCATTTTGAACAAAACGAATAATCGACTTACGCGCGTGCTCCCAATCGAAGCACCCTCGAGCCGGTTATAAACTGGGAAACATGGATTGAATTATCCAACGTATTTCTGATAATACGCGCCGGTCGGAACAAAAGTGTCAAAAGAAATGGAGAATTTTGGGTCAAGGATTTTCCGAGTTCGGAAAACCGATTGATACCGCCAAATTAGCTGACTCGCATTCGCTATTAAAACCACTAAAAAGACGGTTCATAAGGTTATTGGATTTGTTTAATCAAAATGAAAGTCAATTGCAGCCTTAATTTGCGAATGCTAAACTGAGCACTGTCCGAGATATTTGAACCACAATCGAGTATCCATTTTTGGCTTCAGTTGTAAAGGTTATTGAGACATAAACTTTTATACTTATGACCTTTTTTGTTTCTTTTATAAAAGTAAAATAATAACGATGAGAATTCTGTATTACTTATTTTATTCTTTAAAGAAATAAAAAGACAATTCGATGATCGTTATCAAGATGTATAAATTAAGTTTAAACCTAATGTTGCGCTTGAAAAGACTTTAATATTGTATCGGTTTAACGGCACATCCAAAACGATTAAAACTTCGTCAAAGCAATCAAAACTGCGTAAAGCTATAGTCTGTAAAGCACCTCCGTTTGAATTTTAACGTTTTAATTGAAAATAAGCTTAATGGGTCTGAATAATACACGTAATATAATTTCCACGCGACTTATTCTCGCAACTCGTTTTGAAATTTGAACATTGTGGCAACTCAAAACTCACGATAGTCTTGAAAAAGTATATTAAAAAACCTTGTATTTTCGTTATGATGATAATCTCATTTCATTGTCGCTCACTTAACCAAAGAGAATCTTTTTATACGAAAGAAAAATAATTGTCTGTCAACATTTTCAATGCTTTTAGAACGGTTTTTATTCATGTTTCAATTTTCGTTAAAATGAAAGTTGTTTTCTTTTTTTTTTTTTTTTTTTAATTTGGATGTACGTCAGAGAAAATCGATATGAGCTAGAGTGTCGCTCGGCCATTCATACTTGGCACGGAGTCGAGTGAAATATCGTGTGCAAATCTCAGGAGGCACGAACGCGTCAGTCCGCGAAATGAGTACGCTAACCTGTTACGCGTCGACGATAAACGGGCGATGAATAAGCCGACTTTGGCATTAATTTTGTCATTATCTCGAGCCAATTTCACGGCGCATTTTACCGCCAGAATAAGACCGCGATTGCGTTCGCAACGTAATATTCATCAAATTACAGCATTCCAGACAATGTCCATTGACTTGACAAGCTCGCGAGTTTGCTTTAGCAACCAGATTCGCAAGTAAAAAAATGCTATTCATCCACGGCGATGAATAGAAATATTCTCTGTTAGCAAAAAATAATGAAAGGGGACAAAAATGAATTATGAAATGTTCCCACTAAATGAACGTTTGAAATAATTACGTTTCAAATTATCAAGCAACGGTGAAGATGTTATTATTAGCTCAGAACGTAATTGAAAAAAGAAAAACGAGTTGTTCAAAATAAACAAAACTCAAATTTATCGTAAAATTGCGAATTTCAAAACGTGGCTCAAGTTTGTCGCGTTTCAGAGTGTATACTCGATAACATACATCGTGGAACTCGTAAATTTAGACGATCCCGGCTGATTTATGGGCCATTTTCCACGAACTTCAAAATCGCTCAAAATTGTGCAAAGGAAACTACCCCTGTGATTTTCTCGCTCGAATTCACACTAACAAATAGTCACATGCAAAATTCACGTCATCCATCTTAACCCGAAATTCGATCAAACTTGAGTTTTGAAGTATGCGAGAAACACTTGTCAGAAATATCAACACACAAGAATCATCTTTGCTTTTTTTTCCTTGAGATTCATATCACCTGAATCAATATTTTCTCAATATGCACTTAAGACGGGTCTGAAATTTCGTCCCTGGTAAATAAAGATCGATGCGTTTGCACATTTGTGGAGTTCGGAGATAAATTCAAAATGCTTAACGAATAAAAATTATTCACAACACTCTCGAGATTAAATAATGAGTTAAGCTTGACAGATGAAAGCTCTTATTTTATTTCTGTCGGTTCACAAATAATCTATCCGGAAGATGACACGAATTGTGCAGATAAAACTCAAATTTAACAGAATCATTGAAAATTTCAGATCCTTGATTGATTGCTCTTTTAGTGATGATAAATAGAAATGAGCATGGGAAGACATTCTATTTATAATTATTTATTGATTATAAGTAAAATGTCAGAGTTGAGTATTGTCTTGTATGTTTTCTTATTTTTATTGCCTGCCATTTTATAAAAAAAAACAACAACAAAAAATAACCACCTCAATATTTCAACTCGAAATTTCAGTAGAATATTTACACGTATCATCAAAGTATCTTGAATGCAAATTTTTTACACCTACAGAAAATTAAAAATCTTAACGAAAGTTTGGAAAGATATCAAACCTAAAAATAACTGTGGTTTCAAATCGATTTCCAAGAACATTTGATATCAATCTTTGAAAATGATGACACGAGATCGCAGCGCCATCTGTCACGATTTATGATACCACTTGGTTATAAATAATGCACACGACGGTTCAACGATCTTGCCTCCAATGCTCCAACTCGAAACATTCCTCGATAATTTTCTTTTCGCGTAGGCAAAAAAAAGAAGTCGATGGTAACGCGAACTCCATGGAATTTCGAGAACGCGGCCGTGAATTCGAGTGGTGCAAAGAAACGCGATACAACGCGCTACTTTGTGGACAGAGCATTCGGTTGCATTGCACCGCGACATTGAAAGCGATGAAAAGAACGCAAAAGAGAGAGGCAAGATACAACAAGCAAACAAGCGCGCGCTCTACGGAACAACGTCGAGCAGAGACCCGGCACGTCAGAAATCTAACTTTAGCAAAGCACGCCTTGACGTGTTCCGCAAATACCATCGACTCATACACGCAATTGGAGTGTAAAAAACTCACAACATCATTCTTTCGCAAGAAAGTGACGGTTAAATCCGATAACAGCCAGAGGATAAGAAGAATGAAAAAAAAAGAACGGTACAATTGAATTTTTAATCCAAATGAAATCTTTGCGTGCAATTATTTTATTGGAAAAAAAAAAGCAGACAAACAAAAATCGTTGATGCGATTTCATTGATTATATTTTTGTTTTTTGTTTCGTTTGCAGTTGTTATTACTTTTGAGCGATAAATTTCACGACGAAGCAAAGTGTTTGAGTTTGAAATAACTCGAAGCACGTGCGATAGATCAGTCATGCGAATTCCGTGAGGTGAAAACTTTTTACATTCAATGGCAAAGTTTTACAATAAATGGTCAGTTTCATGAAGTCCAGGGGTGGCTCTATTGATACCGCATTCCATATGGGTGTATCAACTGCCGCGTTGTGAATGCCAGAGGGTGCATTGTGAAACGTGCAATTATATTTATGCAAAGTTGTAACTTTGTGATTTTGACACTTCGGGGGTACACTAAGCATGCCGTAAGAGTTTAAATATAACCGTTCGATTTCGAGTTATTGAGAAGGTCGGCACTCCGCAGTCAATGAACCAAAGATGCTGAAGGTATTAGGTTACCTTGCGAAATCTATCAAGCAAATTAACGTGCTAAAATTAAATTTTCCTCCCTGCTGTTCTTTTAATTTTAAATTTACAGCTGGGAAAAATATTTTCGAGAGATTTTCGGACTTGTTTTTTTCACTTTGTGTATGAGATTTGATATCGAACTTTAAGTGGTTGTAAAAGAAACTGATGGGATAATTCTTTAAAGCTAGACGAGCGAGCTGTCATGTAGAGAAGACAGACTTTTACATAATTTTGTATTCTGTTTGACGACACGTTCAGGAAAACGCCAAGTGCAATTGATGTTGCGCTTATTATGTGTAAGGAAAAGTGTCGACACGAATCCTTATTAATGCCTCGAAAGAAACATCAAGCGCAACTTCAATAGTTGGGACTTGTCTTTCTCATCAGGAAAAAAATTGACCTTGTTTTTGTTCCAGTTATTATTTCACACTCAACTTTCTCAATAAAAAGTTTTCGACAACAAATTATAAAAGCGTCCGACTTTTTTATCTTCTGTCGAGGTAAAGGAACGAAAGGAGCGAAATCAGATAAAAAAAGAAAAATAAAGCAGTAAACCGAGAGAGTGACTTTCGTTTGTCTTTTGAAGCTCGGAGGATTTCGGATGATTCTTTTGCACCTCATTTTGAGAGTGCTCGGTTTGAGGCGCTGACCCACCAAATTGCAACACCTCAATGCACGTGCTGTACTACATATCGTGAGGAGCGTCAGTCTTAAAATTGCGACGGGCTATTAAAAGACGAACCACCGGCTTTCCAGATTGGCTGAGAAGTGTTCGCGCCTGTCTGAAAATAAAATGCACTCGCCTTTGTCACACACGCTTGAATGATATTTTCAATGTGACTAACGACGAACACATAAAATCCTATACTAATCGTCCGCAGTTTTTCACAACCGATTCCAAAACACGATAAACACGAGAGTTTTATCGCAAAGGATTATATGAATTAACAAAGAAGAAAAAATTCTGCATTCAGCCGCATTTCAGATGTGTTCCTTCAATGTTTCATTTCAAAAATGTACTCATCAACAAAGTTTTTAATAATTAAAGAATTAAAAAAATTCGGAAATTTTTCAAAAGAAATTCATGTCAGAAATAAAGTCGATCTTATATTAAAGAACAATGAAAAAAAAAAAATAATAGGGCTGAAACAAAAATTCACAAATAATCCTCTAGTTTTCGAATCTATGCATATTACAGATCACATCTGTTTCTCCAATATGTATCACACACGTTTGATATTGATTTATTCAAATTCGGTTACTTTGCGGCGTTCGAAAACCAAAGTTCAATGGTATTGATTAATCACGAACAAAGTCATATGGTTTCAACAACGTTACGAATTTTCAATTGAACAGTTATTCTGTTAATTAATTGAAAAAAAAAAAACATTCTGTCGTCAGTTTTGATTGGTACGAACGAATTGATGCGAGAGATAATGATATATATATATATATATATATATATATATATATATATATAATCCCTGCAGCAATATCGTTGAAGTTATTATCTCACTATATTGAAAATGATCGATGTTCAATAACTGGTAAATATATTTGTCTTGAAGTGTATGATATGATTCCGTTGCGGTGAATAGGCGTATTGTGGGATATACATGATCAATGCTCGGCGATTGGCGAGCGACCTTGATCACATATTAAGACTTTCATAACAGATATACACTTCATCAGGACTCACTATAAAGAACGACACTTGATAGTGTATGATATCATCTTCACTATAAAGGGCCAACGTTACTGTAATGAAAGCTATCTTGTAAAAATGACATTGAATAAGAGATTTAAATGGAAGAGAATGGAAAATTGATTGATAACACATGCATTGGCTCAAAGAGTTGAGGTAAAACCACATAGGTGACAACGTAATTGACAATCTAGATGACAATCCAATTTGTTTTACCACAAAAACCGATAATATTAATTGTATACAACATTCGATATGAATTGAATTTTCATTTGATAAATTAAATTTGATTAAATGTATTTATAACTCGTTAAAATGTATTGAACTTATTAATTAGTCGTTAGTTGAGTAGCGTGATGATTTTTAAACACCCAAGCAATCAATAACCCACGATAATTTCAGAAACAGATCATTTCCACCATATCAGGTGCTATAATTCATCCACCACACTGTCTCTGGCGTTTAGTAAGATATATTCCCCGAATTGATTACCATTACAGATTCCTACATTAGCCACTTATGCATTTAGTGACAATAAATTTGAATTGATGGAATAATTCATGAATCATCTGTCCCATAGAACTGAAACAACAGTGGAACCTTTTCCCGCGTCTCTCTCATGTTGCTCGACGAATATAGAAAATTGCCAATAGGTCAAACATTTTCGAGCTGAGATATTCCGGTTTTCTAAGATAATTTATTCAAGTCGCATTATTTCTCGCTAACCGGCGTACGAAATAGATGCATCGGCCAACCTTGAGGAGATAAATTTTGAAAACATCTGAGTTATCGCGTAATTCGAGACCGTAAAGTTAACCGCGCAATTTGGTTGGTAAGGTAGAACTAATCTGGAACTTCAATCGACTAATGCATGCACAATTGCAAAAGTCGCATTAATCACTCGGTTAGCGATTATTCTTTCGGGGCACATAGATCAAGCAGTGCGGAGCTTAGATGGTGCTGCGGCAAATCAGTATCCGCGTCAATACGGACGCCGTATATAATGGGTAGGTTGTATCAAGTAACCAACAGATTTGCCGATTAATTTCTGCCTCGATTGACTTGATTCATCATTCGGGAGGCTTTGCTTGGAGATAATGTGACGGATGTAGCGAGAGATTTATAGACAAACTCGAGAACTATATATAGAGCGACAATTTCAACGAAAGCTGATGAATTTTCATAACCGCGGAAGAGATTGGCTCGAGCGGCTTATCTATCCTGCGCTCATCTATATTTTATATGATTTCCAAGAATTTTATCCATCCCCGATCATCGGTTCTATTTTCTGAGCCGCTTAAATATTCAGGATCAGTTTTTGGCTCAGGAAACGTTTGCCTTGAATGAATCAAAAAAAGGCAAACTGGACTCGTGTTTATTGAATCCCGTGAACGATAAGGTAAGCCCATAATGGCCGCAAAAACACGTGTGCAGCTATGTTTGAACAGATACTCTTTATTGTTGTGCGAGTTCGACACAGTTTCGGCCCAGAGCACCAAGTGTGTACACAAAAAAGCGTCACCACACATATAAAGCCGGACACAATTTATTCATACCTGTGTACATGCACCACAACATAGACCGTGCAATGATATATCTTTACTGCATTATGCATCGCAATATGATTTATCGTACGTTACGTCATTCGACTGACAAATTTTCGCAACGCGCGACATGTTCGCACGGTGAAAAAAAAACTGTCAAACTTTTAGCTGCAATTATTTCTAATTTCATCATCCAGAGTGTTCGCTTAAATTCGACAATTTTATATTAACCCCTTAAAGATAACTATAAAATGCAGTACCAAAAACACCTGCAATTTCTCATTTTGTTTAATTTAATGTAAACAAAATGAGAAAATATTTACTTATTGAGTCAAAACTGACGAAATCTCTCGATGCAGATGACCTGTTTTTCAGCTACATCAATTTTTTTAATAACAAAATAGAGCTGCAAAATATTTCAAACTCCATACTTTAAGATTTCATCAATTGTGTAAAGTATAAGCAGGGTTTAGGTACATTTTTCAAAAAATGTTATTCTCGTCATTCAGATGCGAAACAAAAGTGAAATTCGTGATGCACAAGTTAGAATAAAAACTGTAGCGTTCTCGAGTCGTTGCGATATATTTTCCGGCCAGTTTGTAAAAACAATACAGCATAATCCGCGTACATGTGACGCGAATGCAGAATGCATAAAGTTTGATGTGCTGATGTAGGTATTGTGTGATACATGGCTCGCCTGCTGTGCGTCTGATGTACAATTCACACCGTTGCATCGCATGGTGTGTTTGCACGGCACACAATGTATAATAAATGTGTGTCTAATGCCGTACACTTTGGTTTTATCGAATTTCATAATTGCAGCCTGTTGCGTGTCACGAAACAGTTCATTGCGACCTCAAACCATTTTAAAATAACAGACGACGAGCCAATTGTCACTGTCATCGACGGTTTTACATCTCCTGCGATACAAAAATAATGAAAAGTGCTTTTCAGATGGTCCATTTAGACTAAAAACAGTTTAGTTTCACTGTACAAATAACAACAGTTGCGTTGCTGATCATAAAACGAATGTTTACATAAAAAAAATTGTGTAACAAAACTTTGTTTTTCTTTGAACATTGTTTTTATAGCTCCGACTCTATGGTTCAATTTTCAGAAAAATTATGAAAACATTATAACTTCTTGTAAAATAGAAATAAATCATGAAAAGAATGAAAAACATTCTCATATGAAATAGTAATTTTTAATATTTGATAGTGCGGTCACGTAATTCATGGCATATAAGAATCTTGGTTCAATTTATTTAGCAAATTTCTTTCTGGGTACGCGCGAGCACAATCATCATGTACATAACCTCAAATGACTATCCGTATTAGGGTCTCTAGAATACGAAGGTAATCAGAGAATTTTCACTTTACAGTAAAGTTTCATCTAATACTTGTGGAGTGGAAACAAATGGAGAAAACCGCGCTGCGAAATAGAGTGAGAAGAACTTCATTAACACGTGATCCTGTTCAGATGCACCGATGTCATAATCGTCGCGCACTATCGGAAACGACTATTACATTCTGCTGAACTTTCAAATGCCTAATCTACGTGTCCCAGGCTTATCTTTTTTATTACAACAATTCCGTGTTGCTCCTTCAACGATAAACTTTTTATTACTGTCAAGCATTGTCTTCGAAAATCTCGTCGAATGTCTCATTCGGCGATATTGGTGCGACGGCGAAAAGCTACATTGAACTATTCGTACGAATCGAGTGGGGCATTAAACGTCCAACTTCGATCGACAAATGCGACATTAAAACGTGCTTCCGTTTGTTAAGGCGTTGAGCTCTGAGATGCCCAGATGAAGCTGAAAAAAGTCACAATTGTGATTTCTCGCGTCATTTAACGTAGGTTTATTCAAATGAGTCGAAACTTTGAATGGACTTCTAAACAAGAAAAAAAGGACCGTCGAATTAACAGTTTTTTCAACAACTCCGTCTTTTTCACTGTCAAACTTTCGGCCATTGAAAGAGCAATAAAAATTGTCTGGCAGCGCTCAAGCGATAATGCGCCATCGAGTATTTTCATCACTGAACGTGGAAACTTGATTGATTAATGAAGAGTACCACTAACTCACGTAGAAAGTTTTGTTACGAAAAAGCATTTGAAATTTGTTGATATAAAAAAAAGAAGGAGACATCAATTCTGAGAGTGTAACACATTCAAAATCACGTGCTTGCCAATTCGCTATTGTATATTCAACATTGGAAAAAAGAATCAATCAAAAGTTTCGCCAATTAGTTATACAGCTGTGATATCGGATAATTAATTAACTTTAATAACCATCGTCACAAGTTTCAATCAGTTTCTGTTATTCCATCGAACAATTCGAAACAAAAAGATAGAAGCGAAAATAATGCGGCATAATTTATGAGCTAACCTACATTTTAAATTGCATAAATTGCTTTCGTTGATGCCTTGTGTTGTGAATTTTATCGAGGTATTCTTGTTCTTCCTACATTTTATTATCAACATTTGCGAGCCGCATTTGAATTGCACAAAAGATTACATCTGCACGGATTTAGTCAGTTATAAACAATGCTATCAGATGCTATTAAATTTAGACTTGATTGCAACCGAAATATCTCCAGGGTTATGGTTTTTTGGTTCTACGTTTTTGAAACTGCTCAAAAACGACCATTGTGAAAAGAAAATATTCAGTCTGAGAATCGTTCGCGTAAACCAACGTAAGGCATTGCATTCGATCCACTTACTTTTGAAGCTCAACGAAAAGTGATTTGAGGAAGTCATTTCTGGAATAAAATCGTGCTTATTTTTGCGCCTCGATCATTTGAAATTCAAATCTCTCGAGCATCGCGGACGTAATAAAATAATAGTTTGTCTTAAAAACTGACCGGGACGGATAATTGATTTTGCATCCTGTTTTTCGTCACGAAAATACAGACCATTTTACATCCTGCAAAATATAGTTACGACTTTTCTTTTAGCATCATTCAATTTTACAATCTGCTATTTTAACTAATACAACTCGTTTCAACCATTGTTTGTTCATGAAAATTTGCTATTCACCGTTCAATAAAAATCTCTTTTTTTTCCTCCGATACACATATATTTATTTATTCAACGCAGGTTTCCGAGAACTATAATCAAACATTTAACGCAGCAGTCATTTTATTTTAGAATAAATATAACAATATAAATATAGCTCACTTCGAAGAACCGAATTGAAAAATGGCGTGTTTGTATTTTTACAGCCAAAATAACAAACTCGGCATAAAACAAAAACTGAGTTGTTTTAACTAGCCTAATAAGTATACGAAGTATTATCAAAATAAAAAAAAAATAACCCGACTGATTGATTGGCAAAGAGAACATCAAAAATACATTCACTTTTATTGTTCGTTAGTTGAAATGAAGCAAATTCACTGTGATTTCATTTCAAAGTAACATTATAATACAATATCAACAGTCTCTTTCATTATTTCTCTGATTAAAAACATCCTTGTTATGAAAAATGGAAATTCTGATTAAATAAAATCTGAGACTCGTTTTAAATGTTCATTATATTTATTTATACTGTTCCTTGTATATATTATGGAAAATTCAAATAAAATCAAAAAATTGAAATATTTCTTTGATTCGAAAAATGTATAAAAAAAAAGTCGAAAAGCCAATTTCGAGCAATCGTACAGCGTATTCTTGACATTGACTAGAATGAGGCTCCAAGTAGAGAGTCTCGCATCCCACGCAACATACGCGACCCCAAATTTCAATGACCCAGATTACAATAAGAAGAATAACTGACGAAAGAACGAAATGTGCAAGATCACATTTTTTTAACGTTATCAATTAACGTTTAATCGGCCGACTAGCCTGAATTTAAAATATAACTCGAAATTGTCATCGGACATACTTTTTCTTTTACACATTTTTCTACAATTGGAATGATTTGTCAAATGAAGGAAGACATACAGTTTCGATCTAAGACATAAATTGGAATACGTCTGGGGTATCGAGATCAAATCTGGAACGTTGTTCTCGTTTAGAGTGAAAGTACTTGAGAATCAAAGTTTGCAGCATTTCAATTATGGTCTGCAGTGATAACGAAACTGTGTTCAAGGTAAGAAAAAAAAGTTTAACAAAACAAACAAGAATAGGATCGTGATAATGATAGAAAGTTTTTTTTAAATTAATTTTTTTTTCAGGGCAAAAGATTTCATACTGTATATTCTCAGGATTTATAATCTGGATGTATCCTGTTTTGCATTTAAATTTCGAAGAATGTAATTTTAATATTTTGCATCTTAAGATTTTTCATGGGATCATTAAAACGGTTGAATATGTAAATAAACGAACTATGCATGTACATAAATCAAATAACCAATTAAATCTCATTTGAAACGTACAAACAACGCGGAATCGGTGTTAAGTCTGCACTTGTATGTCTTGTGAAGAATGCAACTAACTTCACTGAGAGATTTTCCGAGATCACGAAATGAAGGCACGCCTGGCATAAAAGCAAGAACCAAACCTGTTCGACCAATCCGATCTTTACGAAATTGTTTCCCAACTTCTGCGGGAAGTGAATTACAAAGTTTTTATTAATGTGTTTGCGCTACTTTTGCTTGAACTTTGAGGCTCAATAAAATACCATTATATTGGAAAAATTAAATTGAAATATTTGGCTATTCTGAAATGTTTAAAATAAAGTCCTAAGAACGTGCATTTTCACCGTCAATTTGGTTAATTCTTGAAACTGAACGTGCATTAGACTTTTCAGCACGAACTTGTTTCTCGCCTTTATCAAAACGTAAACGGATAAGCTTTGAAAGGGTTTCGAAACCTTTTAAACGGTGCAATATTTTTGATCCTGTTTATCATTTCAGTACGTATAACTTTGCACTCTCGAGTAAGTTTTGTTCTATTATCATTGGACTTGATTGTGAGAGGCTTTAAACGACGAAGGTTGGAAGGAAGGAAAAGTAAAAATTAGAACACATTGCTGGTAATGAAGTACCGATTTACATCGAATATCCACGTCTGCTTTTACCATCCATTCAAACCGTTTTCCTAATTTATAATTTCAGAAACATCCTTCCAATTTACATCTAGATGTTCTTTTTTAATGAGACAAGAAAATAGTAAAAAATAAAATATGAAATTCTTGAGTATAATTACCCTGAAATAAACTATTGATAAAGTTGTTCGTGTATTTTTATAAACTTTATATTTATATATTATAATTATTACTCATCATCGTTTCTGAAATGTCAAAATTGTTGAAAGCAATATTTCGCAGCTCTGCTTTTTTTGTCACAACTTGAAAATGTTTTCAACATAGTTTATTTTTAATTTATTTGTAAATACCATTGTTGGATTGAAAATAAAATGAAAAAAAAAAATTTAATCATCTTGAATGAAACGTGAGGATAAAATGTGTAAACATTTTATCACCCAAACAGTTAAATTACTTTCTCGTTTTTCTCAAAGCTATTACTTTCTTACATTTCACTCAATGACACGTTAGATCTACAAAATTGCAGACCCTTTTCCCTTCGAGAAAACGAGCATTAGTTTTCACCCCATGATTGAACACAAAACCTCTTTCCTGTGAACAATTCATCAATATGTTTCTCCGAACATTCTCGTTTATAAAAGAATAAACCAAGGAGAAAATACCTCTATCGTCAAAAGAACATATAACTGAGCAACGAAAACAACATTTTCTTTCAAATCAATCACACTTATGCTTCTTGTTTAATTAACTTTCAATAGTGAATTTCATTTTTTTCTTTTTTGTTCCTTTTTTTGAACAATTTTGTTTGAGATCTAATTCGAGCAATTTCAGCACCTTTAAAAGTTTTAGCACATTTTTAGAATTTTCAGCGGCATTTTATTTCGGTACATAAAACTTTGGGCAATATGATAGGTATCGATAGATGAAATATACGAACAGCTTTCTACACGAGCGTCCGGGTCTGCACACCTGCTCGCATGCGAAATAAGCGTCACAACGAAAGCAATTCATAGATTCATGCAAAGTTGATGCTGCCCTAGACGCAAATTAATTTTCGTTGTGATCGAGACTTTTCGTTTGACTCGGCACTGTCTTAAACAGGTTCGTTGTTTTCACACACGGGTTGCCAAGTCAGTGAAAAAATCAATCCAATCCAAATCATTCACAGCTGCTTTTGTCCTCGGTTCATTGCAAGATTAGCATTAAAATAGATTTTGTCTTAAAGGTCACTATCGGCCAAGGATTAGTTGGACATTGTTGAAAGAATTTGTTGAAAAAATTTATCTGAAACTGTACAAAAAATCTTATTCCGCCATAAAAATGTTCTGGGACACACACGTCTCATGGAAACAACCATGAATGAAGAAAATATAAGTGTCGGTTAATTTTAACCGCAAGACTAAATTGGTTGCTGCTAAATTAATCTTGACAATCGATAATGAACTTCCAAAGAGAAATAATAATCGATGAATAGAAATTCAGAAACATGAACCACAAAGGGGACAAATAATCGATAGTGAATTATTGAAAATCCATCAGCATTAAATTAAAAGCCTTCGTATAAATAGACTGATTGTGCGACGATAAAATTTTATTTAATACCATTATAATAATGTATGAATCGGTCCAATCTATCTGCACGCCGGAATCGCGTAATTGCGAGTGGAAGAAAAAAAATGACTGAATGTGCATTTCATGAATGCGCTCATGAAAATTTATGTCAGAGAGAATAAAGAAAGGTAGATAAAAATAAACTATCGCGAGTGCATGCACACGTGCGCGAGGTAACTTCAAAGTAGTTCGAAGTGTAAAAGTAAAATGAAGCGCAACAATTTTTCATACCGACTTCCGTGTCAGGGCGCTGAATTTTTCATGCAAACGAAAGTCATGGTATATTTTTCCATAGACATATCATTTCATGGACAAAATTTTCCAAATTTAAACAAAAATTTTTATTTAGAAAAACAAAAAACAATTGTTATTCTTGAGATATATAATTTTTGATTTGTGCTCTCACGCAATAATATTTTTGCGGACTTCCCGAATATTGGGCGATGAGGTTGTTTACATTTGTCAGAAACTACAATTGTGGAAGAAAAATATGTAAGGAAATAAGAAAGAGTTTATTGGATTATCAGTTCGAAATAAGAAACAAGTTGTTTTTGACGTCAGAAAATAAAACTTTCTACCCAAAAAAAACTTTTTTTTGCGCAAACATTGTTAACGCTACGAAAATATAGCAGGTGGAAATTAATTAAACAGCAGCTGGCAAAACTTTTTACGAATGAGAACGTTGCTGGCGTAATTGTTCGCGACAGCCCGGAGTTTGTCAATATTTAGTTGAGCGTCACGGAAAATACTATTGCATGAGTGTAAAGTGTGCGATGATATTTCATTGAAGGAGTAATTCCCATGTTAAACTTATTCATTCTCTACATCAGGAACGATATGAAAATAATTTTGAACATTGAACAGACATCTTACAGTTTAATTCGATAACTGAAACTAACTCGACAATTGAACTCGCGTGACACAATTTCGGAATCTATTTTGCTGGATTATTTCTGATGTGCATCAATTTTTGAACAAAACGAACTTAACCCTCTTAAAAAAAGTCTTTTTTTATAAAAAGAGTGATATTTTATTGACTTCATGTGTTTTGTAGAGTATAAATTTATAAAATAATAACAAATTCCAAGTCGTACAAAAAACAGATTTATGTTTCTTCTTATAAACTTTGTCACAGTAATCTTATTTAGTTCAGATGAAAAACAAAAAAAAAACAAGTTTCATTTTTCATATAATTTCCTCTTCCCATTTCCCGGACATTTTTCGCCGAATACTTTTTAATACCTTCAATATAGTTGTTGTGTTCCTTTGAATGTCACTCTCCAAGCTCGCGTATTTGTATCGAAGTGAAGTAAAACCAAAAAATGACAGCGACAAAACATATCGTCCACAGAAAATCCTGAGTTTATAAGCAAAAGTCTTGGACACACCATAAATGCGGCGGACTAGATTTCTTCAATTTTCCGGCCGAATTGTTTCATCTCACTGGACATAAAACAGCTATAAATCGAAAACTCGTGATGGATTGCTTACAGCAAACAGAAAAACTTCAGCCATGTTTTCAACTTTTGGTTCTCTAACACAATCTCGTTTGTCGACTCGAGTGCGAAAGATAATAAAAATTCGTCTTAGAAATTTAATAACAATTCAGAACTTAAATTCCAAATTTTGAAACAAAAAATGTCACTACAAAAACATTTTCTTTTTTTTTGAAACATATTTAGTCTAATCATGTATACAGCATATATGAAATTATATATACAATGAATTCCACTTCTCAAATCATGAGAAAATTCCACTCAAAAATATCTAGAAATCAAATTTTATAAAAAAGACAAGAAAATGTGATTTGAGTCTCCGGAAAAGCTGTGAGTTTTAAAAAGAAATTGCAATCTCAAAGTTTTGAGACGAACACGCTTCTGACCATTAAACTAATCTGCGGAGACCGCGCTGCTTCTCACATTATGCTTCCGGCTCTTCGCTTACCGTAATCGAACCGTGACCTGGACAAGCTTAATGAGAAAAGGTAACTATGCTTGACGTTGCAGAAACAAAGCTCACAAATGTTTGTCACGACACAAAATTGTGTATCCATTTTCATATGTCGAGTGCACGCAATGTCTTCATTATTTACACCCCGTTACTTGACGACGACGTATACAAACGTTGCATTAAAAATGATGCTGAGTTTCAAATGGATGCACCCAAACACCCGGAAAAGAAGATTCGATTGCTTGTGTTACGTTTATATCAATCATTCAACTGCCATCGTTCATGAGAAGACGCCTCTCCTGAAGTACATCTCAATTATTCGACGCTTCTCATGTTAAACAAAAACATCTCTACAGTATTTAAGATTCAGGCGAAGGTAGAAACATGAAAATGTTCAAGGAGGTCGAAGATTTTTCGTCGGTGAAATTGCTTTACAGTCTTTTGACGAAACGAAATGTTGAAATTGTATTTTCATTTTCTACAGCTCCTTTTTCTCAATTGATCAACTTAAAAAATATATTAAACAGCGATTTTATTGAATAGTTTCTTGAATGTTGAGGAAAAATACTCATTTCTTTTGGATTCAACTTTTGGATTCTTCCAGGTTGGTCAGTAAAAGAGAAGCTCTAAAAATGTCTATCACAGAAATATTGGACTGGATGAAAAATTCAAGAGGAGAGTAAAAGGAAAAGGCGCGAGAAAATATTAACAAGGGGGATGTGATGGTGATCGACAATTTTTATCAATGAAACGTGGTCGAGTTTCGAGCATTCATTACCGAGGCGAAGAGTCTGGCAGCGGGCCAAAAAAACCTTCGGATACGTGTCCCGAGATGAACCGAACACGATTGCCTTCATCAAAGGGAATACCGAAATCGATTCATAACAAATTTGTACAAGCTCAAAATAATGCCACATAAGCATCTTCTCGGAGCACTCATGTTCGTTTCCTTTTTTTTATTTGCACCGACAAAAGTGTTTCTCATTTTTTCAACTGAGATGTTGGTAATTTTCGTAACTTATTAATTTATTCAACACGATGAGGCGAAAAGCAAGTATCACGTCGCGCATTTTTCTGGCAATAACTTTCGTCATGCAAATTCGCGTGTGTTGGGGTTGTATAGACGTCGCACGAGCTTGGCATTGCAAGTAGCCCTGACGTCAAGATTTTTCGCCGCGCTGCGAGAGAACTAAAAGATTATTCGAGCTGCTTGTGGCTCGAGACTTATCACGATTAAGGTTCGCGCCAATGCCAATTAGCGCCACTGCTGCTAATGGCACTTCTCCACCACTTTTCAACGTTCGTTGCATTCAAAGTCAGCAACTCCACGCCCGGACAATAAATTTGTTAATCGTCCAGACTGTGGTTCTCATCCAAACTTGCCTTTTTTTTCATTAGGCCACAATGAAATTTTATTTGTTCCCTCTCTCCCCGCCCCCCCCCCCCTTTGCTGTGTTGACTCGTTTTAACACGACGGTATCATTTTGTTGTTTCTCTATTTATCTTGTTCTTTTTCGAATATTAACAATGAATGCAATAAAAGGCAATTTTCAAGACGCGTTTGAGAAACTAGTGAAATTTCGTTCACCAAACATAGATCATTTTCGTGTTAAAGTTGCTTTGCAATCGCTATTCATTGAGTTAAATTTATGGCTTTTGTACCGCTTTAACGAAAATCTATTCCGAGATAAAAGATGACCAATCTGTGAAAAATGTTTCACAAAAAAGTTTAATTTCGAAAATTGAGCAAAGAGATATTACATGGTAAATGAAAGAAATGAATTGAAGCCAAAAATGCGAAATGTTTTGTCCCCTGTTTGGAATTTTCTTGAAAAAATACCGACAGAGCTTTCCCAGTAGTTTGACCCCCTTTTTTTTCATTTCGATTCAATTACATCGCTCCGCACGCGGTCTTTATCGCTTTCCATTATCACATTATATGACGGGTTTTGATTATTTCGCGCCACTCCGTTCCGCTTATTATTTTTGCCCGTGAAATGTAAGCCATTGTCTAGCCATTTTTATTTCGTTCATGTTTAATCAGGACACACAATTGTCGAAATGTTTATAATGCAATAAAATTTTATGATTCGATTGGTTTTGGTTTTTTTCAATATCACGGAGGATAAATTTGGTTTTGAAAATTGTCTCGTAATCGCGCCAGCAGCTCGGCTGAAAATCAGTCTCCCGTTGTTTCACATTTTCGTCGTCAAACGGTCCGGTCCGGGTTTAATTTAAAACAAACGAAATCCAACGACGTTCGAAAAAAAGTTTATCCTCCGCTTTTGAATGCAAATTTGCACAATCATTCACACTTTAGTGTGGAATCACAATGAGCGCTTCATTTTTACTGTCCCGTCGGTAAAATTAACTCGACGTACGATATATAGGTGACTTGCCGTTGACGTAGACGCGAGACACAATATCACAAAATGTAATTTCCCTTCTTGTGTCAATGACGCAATCTGAATGATAATCTTTTCTTATAGGTTACACGTAACTTTCGCCTATCTCACTATCAGCGCCTGTGCCAGTTGTACGGCTCTATCTCGGCCTCAAACCAGCGCGTCTTTGTGCCCTTTATCTTGGAACAAGGAAAAGACAAATAATATTAAAAATATTCCTGAAGGAAGAGACAAAGTGTTTCTTGTCAATAAAGCATACATGATGACGTCAATTCGTTGTCTATTTTTTGATGCCTTTTAACCCTCAAACCCCTCGTTCTATCATAACTGATTTTTTTTTTTTTTTTTTTTTTTTTTTTTTTTTTTTTTTTTTTTTTTTTTTTTTTTTTTTTTTTTTTTTTTTTTTTTTTTTTTTTTTTTTTTTTT